>JAQIXX010006892.1:0-11613 GCA_034700605.1 Willowsia nigromaculata | reverse complement strand
TAAGAATAATAACTCAACAAATGTGATTACTTTGTCTGATCTCTTGGGATCACCAACAGTGGTCTCATCTTCGGGAGGGAGTATCAGCTCGTATTCTCCCATTATACTGAATAGTGTTAATAGCAGTTCAAATAATGCTGGCAGCAGTAGTAATGCTATTAACTCTTCGCCAACGCTTAGCTCATTGCTTAATTCTACAAGCTCCATTGGAGGACTTTCTACATCGTCGTCCGTAGCTTCCGCATCAGCAACCCAAAGTAGCATTGTTTCATCAACTCCTCGTCTGTCTGCTCTTCTGGCTGGGACCCCGTCAGCGGATACTGTAGCAGTTGGAAACAATGGTCCAACTTCTCTTCTCAGTTCTACAGGATCTGCAGACTCCTCAACCGGCGGTGGTGCCAACTCGGCATCTTATGGAACATTGTTGGATAGACTTGCAGCGTCATTGAATCAGCCTCAAAGTACCGCGTCTCAGGTACGAACAGGTGCTAGCCGACTTAATCCAATCGCTTCTGCGACGCCAAGTGTTGTACTAGAACATCCAGTGCTGGCAGCGACACTTACTCAGCCACAGCAGCAGCCACCCACATCAATGTCTGGTGGGATAAATCGAGGCTCTTCAACTTTCCGACAAATTGCGCCTGCTCCTAGTCCTTCTTCAAATATGAATGTCGCAACTACAACTTCCATAGGAAATACAAGTAATAACAGTAGCGCAAATTCAGTTGCGGTTATCAATGCATCAGATGTACAATCGCATGCTATCCAGTCACCACAACTGATTAACTTACTTGGGCTAGTAGGAAGCAATAACGCAGCAAGTGGAGCTGGCCAAACAAGAACAATAAGAATAAATGCAAGTTCGCCTGCGAATAATCCATCGCCAGGATCCGCTTCGCGTTAAAATTAAAGCATGCATTCAAACCGTGATCTTAATGTCGACGTTAGATGTAACAGTAATTAGAAACAGATATGCAGACTATATACAAATACACACTTCTCTTTGCTCTAACGCTTTATTTATTAAATTATATTGGTTTAAATGTGGTACAACCGAGACTTGAACATAATTATGTAAATTTTAATGAAAGGCTACCTTTATCAGAATTATTATTTTATTATTTTGGCTAAACCCAGCCAGCAAAAATCTTGATGCTGAGGTATTAAGCATGTAAAAAGTGAAAGCTAAAATATAATATGCTAACTATTGAGTGTAGCTTAAAATCTTATCTATGCATTTCAAATATTTAAAAACGATACTGATATTATTATTGCAAAAGTAGGTTTTTTACAGTTCTTTGATCATACGATTTCTATTAAAAACAGCATAATTTCGCGAAATTAATCTGTAAAATGTATTTTCATGTGGATTTATGAATGTTACAAAGAACTACAGATTTTCATTACATATTAATTTATTGAGTCATTGCTACTGTTCATAATTTATAATAATTGGTAGATATTTTGAAACTTTGGGTGTCGTATGACATGATTGTTTTTAAAATTGAAACAATTGCAATGGTAAGGCTAAATACTGAGAGTAAAGAATGGCTGTATTCAGTCATGTTGTACGCATGCTAAAATATTACCTTGAAAAGTTGTATTACCGCTTGCTTTGAATGCATATACCTATTATGCATTATTTATTGAGTAGCAATACTTTTCCCGTTGACTGAAAATCACTACCTGTGTGTTGTAGGGACAAATTTTTTAAAAATAATAATATTGTAATATAATAATATATATATATTCTAGTGTATGATTTGATTTATGATATCTCCTAACTTAGGAAAGACGTATAAGCAGTAATATTTTGTCAATAGAATTCCGGATGCAAGTACTATATTAATTATACTTTTGACTTTGTTACTTTTTATTTTCTGAGAATTTCACACTCTGAACAAACATTGTTTTACATCAAAAGATTATATTGGCTTATCCTCTTCTACAATGATATGTATTTGAAGTTTACAAATTCAAAAATGATTAAATGTATTTACCTTATACTTCTAATTTTTCATGATATTATATTCTTATTGGACAAGTTGTAATTGGCTTTTCTGAATTGATAATTAAAATATGATTAATTATTGGTTACTGTATTTTTTTACAATTTTACTGGTTTACAGTTCAAAATCTTGTTTTATAATTTTCTGTTAAAATATTGTTGTTCATCAAGACATTTGCTTTAGTCACTCGTTGTTATTATTATTAAATAATTGTTATAGATTGTAGTTTATACTCACTCAAGTTGCTTTACACGATATAAAATTATTATATAGTTTATTATAATAATCTGTAGACGCGTGTTAATATTAAATTTTGTTATTATCTCATATATGTTTGAAAAACAAGCAAGAGAACAAGTCAAATATGGTTACTCGGCATTTATTGCAATTTTGTGTAACCGTAAAATAAAGTATAAAAATCCCAGCTAATTTTTTCCTGGCAATATAGATATATAATTACACATATATCATCATGACATGACATTTATGGAACTGAAAAGTGATAGCATTAAATGAAGTTAATCGTACTCCTTATAAACATTATATAGATACGTACTTTACAATGTACGAACACAAATTTCTTACCATGTTGCTGTTAAAATGTCTTGAATGAAAAATAAAGACGTTGTACAACAAACTATTTGGATTCCCTTTTAACTCATGAGCATAATATGTTACTACAAGGATGAAAGTTTCAAAGAAAAGTTTAACCATAAAATTTAAAAAGCATTTTCAACCACGGCTTCCGAAGACTAAACGAAGACTTTCCGAGAAAGATACCTTGCCCATTATAAGTTAGTGTTGCCACTTATTTTAAATTATGATTGATCTTTATTGACACACTGATTGTCATATAAAAATACTTTTAGAATTCGGTAGTTTTAAAATCTCGTTTATTGTGATATGTACATAAATGAAAAATCGTGGATTCATTATTTGTCGCCTCGTGATGTTTGCAAAAGCTCTCCACTGCTCTTTCCATCAATTTTGTCTGTTGCGAGTGCTGAAAGAGTGTTAACATTAAGAATTATGGCATTACTGCTACTATAATGGGCTCCTTCCACCGAAAACTCTTTACTGGATACACTCAATGGACTGGGATGTCGCTGTGGGCTTCCCTTTTGATTAGTAGTATCATCGTCATCATCATCGGAGTCGTTATAATTCTCGTATAAAACGGCTACGCTACAGTTTTCCAAGGAAAACTCGCCTTCCCCACCATCGGATTCAGTGCTCCTTATTGGCTCTTCTTCGTGATCATGTCCCTGTAATGCTGTTGTTGCGGCAGAAGTTTCCTGTTTTTCTGAAGATACTTTAATAGTATCTGAAGAACTATTAGTAGTTTTTTCGATCCTCTGCTTCTGCTTTTCTATTAGAATCTTAATCTGGAAATAGGTTGGAAATTAATTTCGTAAGAAAAAAAGCATACAAAGTGAAAGGAGTGAGAATTAAGGGATGATGAAATTTTCTTTTTAGCAACCTGTCTCCTCGATGAGACACATCCTTCGCAAGGACAATGAGTGATCGCTCCAGTTCTCTTTCCAACAAAAATCCCCTCCTTATTGTACAGCCCATCCTGTTGTCGTCTATAAAATGTATATGTTTTTATATGAAACATGTAATGCAAAATGAGCTAAATAGGGCACAAAATTAGAAAAAAAATTTCTACGCACTGTCTCATCACTTGAAAGTCTTCGATAGCCGTAGTTAGCCCAAGAAATCCTCTGAGAACAAGTAGCAACTGCTTTCGGAGAAAACTGTTTGTAAGCCCATACAGGAGAGGATTGATCATACACGAAGTTTTCGCAAATATCGTTGGAAAGATATACCTAATAAGTAATTAAAATTAATCCTTGAGTGTAATGAAATGTATTGAAAAATTTCAACTTTTTATACTGGAAGTATGTAATTTTGAAAACTCCGAAAAATAAAGTATATGCTTTATATATGGCAAGCACATCATACATATATGTAAAAGGTTTTGCATACCAGAAAGGCGACAACTTGTCGTAAAACGCTGAGATGCACGAAATAATGGCATAGGGTGTCCAGAAGGTTATGAATGCTAGAACCATTGCGATATTCATCTAGAAATATTAACAAATGTAGTTCAAATATTTACCTAAGATTCATGAAGCAGGGTAGTTTACTTTTGTATCACAATCATGCCAAAGATTTTCATGCATTGACTGTTTATTCTTCAGTATTTTATATGGGAAATGTACTGCTTTTCACAATTATATACTATATATTTCACAGTCCTAAATTGCCACTGTATTTATTGAATTTACCTAATGGCACTCTTACCCCCAGATCGGTAGCAATATATTTTATAGAAAAAGCTTTTCATTCTTACCCCCAGGACGTGTAGCTCCATTTCAGTCAAATTTTCGGTGGCAAAGGAAAAAACTATCAGACTTTGGCATCTCGGTAAGCCCGGCGGACTGTCAGGTAGAATATCCTCGTTATCATCTTGCTCCGGTTGTTGTAGATTTCCCACCTGAAGATACGAATATCAACGGGCGGATATGATATTGAATGAGAAGACGTTCATTCATACAACATTGATTTACATTAACAAGTACCGTAAATTTCCAATTAGACACCGGGGCGTCTAAGAGCAATCGGTGATTTTTTAGTCCAGAGACGCCCCGGCGTCTATTTGGAAGGGGCTAGTAATTGGAAGAGGGCGTTTAATTAGAAATTTACGGTATATTTTGCGTTTTATACTGAAGTACTGAAGAACTTCATAGGATACAATACAAAACGTAGTATCATCATCTACCAAGTTTTCTTTCACTTAATAATGCATTACAGTTGAGTTGAGGAATGTTTTCAGCATTATTACCACTCTATACTATCGGTAAAACTCTATCACAGCGCATTAATAACAAGTTATTAATTGTTATTAAGCTCGTTATTAATTCGCTGTGACTTTACAATAAATTCGGAGGTGCTAATGATATTAATTAAACGAATTATAGCTTTATAGCTGCGTATCATATAGTACATAATAATCATTATAACATGAAATTCTGCAACAGAAAAGTTAACGATGAAAACTATTTTTTCTTATTTTGAAAGCTATCACTGAGCATTAAATTTTTACATGTTATTATCTCATCTCAAACCAAGTTAGCTGCATCAAATAAATAGTAGGCGCACACTTCACAGACTTTTTTTCAATTCATTTAAAACAGAAACAAAAGACTCAAGGTCTGCAGACTACTATAAAAGGTAAGAGTGAAACAAGGGGAAAAGTATGGTTTTAAGGAACTGATTTAAGAAATTTAAGAAATTGCGGTCCATCGAGCATTATCTGCGAGAGTACCTTTGTATGAAAAATTCTGGTAAAAGGGCTATTCCCGGTACATAAGGACGGGCTTACTTACTTTGGAATTTGAAAGAGTGGTATCCAAAGTTGCTGTGGTTGTGCTTCTTCCGGCTCTTGGAAATCGACTGCCCCTCAACCTGGTTTTACTCTTGAGGCTATATACTGTCTGGAAAATTCGACGGTAGCACCACACTAGCACAATGATATGGGATAAATAGCAGAATAAAGTTGTTCCTGTGAGAGAAGAGATTTTTGAAACGACGGAAGTTATTACGGTACTCATGAGCCTGTGCTACAAAAGACCTACTACAATGTAAGCATGTTCAATAATATTTCCTAAAAATAACTTTCTCTCAGAACAAAAAAAGGATACAATTTATCATAACTTTTACTTTACCATACTTAAATTGTGTAAAACATCTTTAACTACAACCATTAGACAGTTATGAGCCTTTCTATTCTCATAAAAAATGTTTGTAAGAGTTTTATAATCTCTTATAACCTTGATGGTCTGGGTAAAATAGCAGAGGAATATAAAAAGTTTGTGGCACTGCTAAATGCCAATTCCTTTGTACGTTTAAAAGTTCTTGAATGAGTAACAAACAAAATGTGTTTTCCAGTATAAAATTAATCGTTTTACATCAATTTGAGGGTTTATGCATCAAGGATGAAATATTGTTTTCCCTAAAGTTTTGATTTTGATTTACAGTAAAGAGAATCGTTCAAATATGTCATAGTCATGCATGACATAAAAAAAATTCCATGATATTTTAGAAAGCCATCATGTCTTACCGATGACGTAAGTAACACCTCCAAAAGTTCTGTCATTCCAATCAAAAGAGCATGATATTCTTGTAGGCTCAAAGGTGTAGGAGGACCAGCCGACTAATGGAGCAATGGTCCAAAATAAAGCATGACACCATACAATTCCTAGAGCCATCATGCTAGTTCTGCTTGTCAACAAATGCTCTAGAAAATTAAGAAAGCATTAAATTTGCATTGTTAGTTATGCATAAACATTTGTTAAAACGAACTGAAACTGAAATATAAAAAAGGGAAATAAAACGGTTCCAAATATTCTTTAGGTATGAAGTTTTCAAGGTAAGATGAATTTCCAACATAAAGACTATACTATAAAGTTAGGGAAAACTAAATTATTAGTCTCTAAAACTTACTCAAGTGTGGATGGCATACTGCAATGTAACGGAAGATGCTGACAGCCACCAATGTGTTCATACTAACCTGTGTCATACATCACACAATGATATGCAAATTGTTATTTCTTCTATAGTTAACAATGATAAATTATTGTCTAAGACATCGAAATTTGTTTATGGAATGCACGTTGAATTTTTTTTTCGCAAGTCTAAAGTTTGGAAATTAAATTTAAGAAATCATGTGCTACTCCATGTGTGTTAATAACTTTTAATATTGTACAGGCAGTCGTTTTTTATCACTGTAATCTCAACAGTTACTCAACACTGGATGTTTCATAAAAACTGATTGGTTTTCTCTGCAATCAATAATTTTGTCAGTCTCACAAATATGAAACTATTTTGCTTTTAGAGTCTTGTTTTAGGGAGGATTGAACCTTAAGTGGAAGGAAACAAGTGTATAAGCATTATTTGCAACATCTCTCTCGAAGTTGTTGCATAATGTTGCATGTGTGCACATGGCTCTACGTATTCAATTTGAAAAAAGTTATTAAGGCTATAACATGTAAACACGTCATGTGCTGAACGTTTTGTAGGCAGACACCGACACATCTGCCTAGTTTAATTAAAACTTTGATAGAAAACTGAGTTAAATGTACACATTTCGCGTTACTTTCTTGAACGTTTTAGCTGCATGTTCCTACTTTTAAAGCTTTCTTACCTACCACACCTATTATACGAAGGAAAAGTCTTTGGAATTTGTGAAACTCTACACACTTGTGAATATTTACACTTTATTTCAGATCAAACCTACGTTGCTCTGATTTGTTTTAATTTACCAACAATAAAATCGAAACTTATGAATGAAGTTGAACTTATTTCGGATTTGCTCAGTAAGAATGAGCGTTTGGAATAAAATTTGATATAGCATATGGTTTTTGGAGAAAAACGTCCGTTGTTTGCATAAACAGAGCCGAAACTTTTGTTTTTCAGTGTATTACATATAATGCTTAAATACTTGAAGTAGAAAATATGACATGCCCAACCTGTGAAAACGTGAAGCACAAAAATGCATAAAGTTGACACATCGTAGACCCAAAAATCCATTTCCCGATATATCCTGAAACGGTTGTGTATGGGTAGCCTAGAAGTACCAGACATGGCAATGACGAACATATTTGTATACAATCTTTTACATTAATTTCAAAGTAAACTACAGTTGAACAATCATACTACTATGACTGTCCCATATAGCACAGTTTCGTACCTGTGATTGAAATGGCCAAATCGGACACTGCCATGTTCAGAAGAAGTAGCATGTGCGAGTTGTTTCTTAAATAACGCCATCGTATCACGGTGAGAATGAAAAGGATGTTTCCAAATGTGGATAAAATTCCTGTGAATGAAGTATAAAACATTCTTATTGCAAATTCTAAAACGGTATTCAAGAGTTGGGGCATAATTTAGTTTAAAATTCCAACCAAATAGAATTACATAAGCGTACCGACAATCGTCAGGTAAATTGCAATAGACAGCAAAACAGAGTATGGAAGTAAAACATCGGGATGTGGCAGCGCTTCTGATGATGTCTCTGTCCTATTTGTAGCATTTCCAATTTCGGAAAAGTTACTTCCTTCACTTCCATCAAAATAAAACAACGCACTATCACTAATTTGGTCTACAGAAAACATAACTTTAAGATACACCTTCAAACCGTTAAAGCTCACGTATTCAGTCCAATAATTCACGCAATCAAGATTTAATGAGTGATTGTACTGAATATTAGCATATCTACGTAGTTCAATGCTTTATAGAGCAGTTATGGTTATTTTGTTTCACAATGCCCCTTAAAGATATCGCCGTTTGAGCATTGGATTGGTGATGATGGTGAAACCTTCATGATGACAAATTATCATGCTTGGAAACACCACAATGTTCACTTGATCTGGATATAACTTAAGTGTGTCTCGTGTCACCTCTCTTTTAAAGCTCTTTGAACCCAAAGCTATTGAAAGGAAACCAACAGATCCTCAACTCAGATCTGGAATGATTCAGTTTTGTGAAAGTTTCCCTATTTTTATACGAGTCCATTTGCAGTCTCGTAGGTAGAATGAGAGAAAGCGAGCTTTAAGCACTTTGCTTTCTGGATGCTTTCACATTTGTGACTTGTAGCTTACAGGAAACATGCTACTCAAAGCATACTCTAACTTTTGTGTAGTCCTCCACAGTTGAAAGAAAATTCAGTGTTTGCTCATCTAGTGAAACCGAAATTGGATGGCAGTTACAATGCCATGTACCTTCTTACCATTCACTACAATCGAATTCTAAAAAGTTGAACGTAAGTCCTTTATATTTCATGTGCAATCATTTTAAAGCTCAAGCATAAAATAGCTGGGTACAAAAAGGAAAATTATGCTATACATTCCCTAGCGTCCTATAGTATTGCGTTCAGCATGATTGTTAAATAACTGTCCCACTAGTCCCACGCATCAATTTCCCAGCCAGAAGCTTTCATAGCATTTTTGTTCTGAAAAAAAGGGGCGAAACATTGCATTTTGACTTCTTGTACTTTTATGTACTTTATCAAGGTATTCATATAATTTGCTTACGTAATTATTAATTATCATCAGGCAATCTTATACACTGCACATCTTACATACAACTTACCTAATCACAAGTAATCATATAATGCTCGAAATAATAATATGTTTGAATTTTTAACTATTCGAAAGGGGCTTCCTATTTTGAATGTTGTCAAATCCCACTGCATTGTCACACCTCATTTCAGCTCTCATATTTACAAATACAAAATACATTTTTATAAGGAAATGGGGATTGAATTGGTTCTGGTTCATTCTTTGAAACATCCAATTTCATATTACCTTATTGACTAAATTTTAGTAATGCAATTGATCGGATTAAGGCAACTGAAAATGCTTGTTTTTTCCGGTAAAATGTTTTCCATAGTATGGTATTTATTAGAGATATAGGAAATGTAAAATCCAAGAAGTTTTCGTCATCACATTCCTCCCCAACATTTATGTGCAACAACCGACTGCTTTATAAAGGTATCTTGTATCTTTAATGCTATACATATTTCTATTGCATGAGTGCTACCTATATAATGTTAGCAAGAAAACAGTTATTGTTTGTTATTCGTACTCCGATTTTGGCAATTCATACCAACACGCAGAAGAATGTTTGTAGTCAAGGCTTACTTTTTTAAACTTTCCGAAACTTGCCATTTTGTGTTAAAATCAAACGTTAATTAGGTCATCACAAACTAAGAGAAACCTAACAGAGATGCCTATAGTATTGGTATGTTACATATATTGTATATGTCTTTTACTATCTTTCCAGTAACCTAATACATCTTATTTAATCGTCATATATGATCCCTTCACATATTGAGAATGTTTCATCATAATTCAGTCTAACCAACATGATGAAACAAAAGTTCATCAAGTGGAAAGAAGCTGCCACCTACAAGCACCACATCGTAGAAGATTTACAAAAAAAGAAATGAGAAGTTTGTTCCCCAAAACTTCCTTGTTTTTTGCTTGTTTTCATGTTATCCCACACACTCACACATATGCCTCAGCAACTTCATCTAATCTGTAGACTATGTAACGTGACTAATACCTAGTGTAAATACTGAGCAAGATATAGTTTGTCGAAATGCTTAATCTATTGCCCTTGGTAAGATTTGTGTTTCCGAAAGCTTCTTTGTAGTAAAAGTTGTATTTTAACCGAACCGTTTTTACTCTATTACTTTTTCACGCAGATGCAATGTTGGTTATAAATAATGAATATAAAATATATGACCGCAAGCGTATTTACAATAACGTTTGTGATAACTATTGCGGATATAATGAGCTGCATACACCTTAAACGCAATTTAAATTTAACGTGCGTTTCAAGCGTTTTTAGAGCTGCATATTGTATAAACAGTTTTTAAACAATTTATTAGCACGTTATGCGGCTATTGAAAACTTTCGTGAGTGTAATTCACCTCACGTCGCAACAGCTGTTGTCAGAGGTGTTGCCTATAACTACAACAGCATGATGGCGTGAAGCTGATGCTAAGCTGCCTAGAGAGGTGTAAATGTGTATGGGGGTTTCTGAGGGCGCTGAGTTTCAATCTTTTATTAGATTTGACCTCTGACCTTTGACCTGGTGGAGAATTTGGCTTTTTAATGATAAAAGTGTCGTTGAGAGCTGAAAATATGTTTATGGGGGTTTTCGAGGGTGATGAGTTTGGATCTTTTGTCAGATTTAACCATTGAGTGCCTCCTGACGCATAGCGTGCTCTCTGATAGGTTTACCGGCTATTATTTATATTGATAGATGTGTTGTGTGTGCCTGTCCGACATTTCACATGCCGTCTTTCACCCACGACGTCAAGTCAGCAACTGAAAGAAAGTTGCCACAAGTACATCGTATTTGGATGAGGAAAAGTGCTTTCACCAGATCACTTTGTCTCCTAAAAAGAAAGCAACAAGCGAAAAATGCAGCATAAAGCAATACTCATTCATATTCCATACTTTTTTTTTAAATTTCGCTGATCACGAGTTGAAACTGTTGAAAGAAATGATGATTGGACGGAAGATGTAAAAAAAAACAGTGAGCAGCCGTTAGTCATTGTCAGCTGAAAGGAGACATATCACTGCTGATTCGAAATGTCAGCTCATCTTTTAATCGTTGAAGGAAGATATTTTACGCCAAATTAAAGCGATATGGATTTGAAGCAACTTGTAAAATGTGGCTCTCTGCAGTTTCCGAGGAACAGTTCAGGGAAACTAGTTTTCGCCACTGTCCTCATCATGGTTGCTACATTTATCCTCACCACCACAATACTACTCCCATACAAAAACGAAGGTGAGTAAGCCTCATAATTAAAATATCATAAAAAGCAGAAGCGAATTGCGCATCAAATTAACAACTGCATAAACACTATTATATTCCGCAGTAAAATACTTCGTTGGGATGCGGATGAGATTGGAATCCCGGGATTCCATCAATCAACACGTTCATGATTCCATGAAAGAAAACATGTCATTTGCGGCCACGATGAAAGCCTTCCCATGGGATCTCTACCAGTCTTCTGTGGACTCTC
>JAQIXX010006891.1:0-11613 GCA_034700605.1 Willowsia nigromaculata | reverse complement strand
AATGAATCACTATGTTACAGAGGTATCCAATCAACAACGTTTTCCAGCTTTTCTCCATTCGTCACAAAAAAATAATGATTTGCACGTAGTCAGTTCTTCTATTTTATATTATATATTCTTTGGTTCAAACCACTGTTGATGATGATGATACTCTTGATGGTTGTAAGGGAGAACACGGATGATGATGATGAACTTGATCGTAGAATTTTCTATGCGTAATAATATTTCATTAATAAGCTGATGTTCATACATGGGCATAACATGCTCAATGTTCCAACAGTAATAATATGCATTCATGCATACTTTAAGATTAACAACGACGAAAAATGCATGCATTACCCATTATGATGAACTTATTACAGAGAATTTCATGTATTAAATTATACCGACAACTATATGGTTGTAAAAATGAGTATGTGTAGTCACACATCATTGTAAAAAGAGAGGAGAAAGACGTTTTCCATAAGAAAAAAGGGAGGTAAGTGAGGTGATTCATTGTGCTGTAGAAGTGGTGGTAGTTAGAAGAAGAGAGAAAATACATAAGAGGAGAAAAGCCCAGTGGGCATTTTAAAAGGAAGGGCAGTGAGAGAGAAGAGAGTGTGTTTGAAGCAAATAAGCACTCTATGAAAGCAGGCTGTATATTATTATTTAAGGATCCTCCGAGGAGACGAGAGAATCACTCAAGAAGACAGTTCGCTGCTGGCTTATTATTACAATGCCTAATATCACCCAACCCAATCTTCTAATGGAAATTTATGCGAGGCTAATTGCTATGCAATGCATATCAGCGGTTATTTCTCTGGTGGTGTGGGTTGGGCGTGATATTATTATTCCTTTGACTTAATCCTTTGAGGCAAAATAAGAGGCAGGCGAGCAGTCAGAGAGTCAAACGGAGAAGTTTGAAAGGAGAATGTGATAGAATGTATGATGATGAGAGAACGAGGCAAAGGAAAAAAACCTAGAGAAAAGCATTTTGGTATGGATTACGATTAAAACGATCAGCAAAATACAAGTCGTCCATGCTTGTGTAACAATCACTCTGTGTTATTATCAGTGTACCCATCTATCTGTCCATTTTTTAAATTCAAACTCGACCAGTCTCTAGTTCTTGTGCATTGAAATGCGTTTCTTATTGCATTAAACGAAAACTTAAAAGGATCATATAATACTTTCTACTTAAGCCACAATGAATATCATACATTTTTTCACTTCACTAGTTTAATATCGTCATCCCTACTTTGGTCAACAGCGGACAAGAGGGAGAGAAATCTTTATCGTGATAATAACAATCATCATCAGCAGCGCTGGCTTGGCTTGCCTCACATTCAGTCAGGTTAATACGATAACTCCCATTCTTCTATCTCTTTTTTCTTCTTCATCTCGTAGACTGATATGCGTCTTTAGCTTCATCATGTCGGCTTCAATGAGCTTCAGGCTGAGTGACTAACAATTTACAATCAACAAGAAGTAAAAGAAGAAGAAGGGTCGAATAAAGAGCTAAAACATATTATTATCATGCATGTCTAATGTACCAAGAAGGCATATTATCCATCCTCTCTTATATTACATACATACATGATTATTACAGTACATAAAAATGTGTTATGCTAACTTATGTGCAAGCTTATGTGTATGTGGGTTCAATAATGGTTAAACACACACAGCGTCTCCTCTGTACACTTATTTTAATAGCGATGAATAATTCAGCCAACAACAACGATCATACCAGAGACCACAACAGCAACAACACCGCATCATCATCTCATGACCGTGATCATCATCGTGATCATCATTTCGTCTTCGTCGTTCTCGTCATCAAAGTAACTAGCAATCCTATTTACACGGATAATTCAAAGTGGTTTGTATCTTTCATTGACATATGTGTTGCTGTGGCTTGTACTGAAGGAGAATAAAATCTTTTGAAGATGATCTCTAAGAAGGATCTCTACTTTTTTATCGACTTTGTTGTTGAAGATGATTCAACGACTCCTTACTGTGTATTTATAAGGCCTGCTGGGCTCTCTCTCTCCACTCCACCGACTCAACTGATACCGATTTCATACAAGTATGTACATGTATGTTGTTTGTCCATGTCTTTTCACAAGTTGTTAGCTCTTGTTCTTTTGAGCACAATGTTAACTCGTTTTGTTGTTACTGATGATGTTAGTTGTTTAGCAGTCGGGGAGGAGACGTCTTGTAGTAATGCACATGAGAAACCATCCAAGTAAGCAAGGAGTTAACCTCTCGTCTTCACATGTAGTTTGTGAGGCGCTCTCTAGATACACAGCGAAATAATATGAGCATGACATGTACTGTGACTGACTGTCTACTGCTGCTGGCTTGTCTTTTAAACTTATAACTCCTTCATTTCAACTTGACTTTGACCATCATCATCATGAAGCAACACCACAAAAAGTACAAGCAAACGCTCTTTTGATTTTATTATTATTATGCATTTTTTTCTCTTTCTTTCTGTGAGAGATCTGTCCCTACATTATTATCATTGTTGTAAATATGTACAAGAAGCCATACATAATACCAATTGCACAGGTGCATAAATGCGCATACCTCTATGGCTCATCACCATCTTGTACAACATTCCATTTATTTTTTTAAAAAAGATTCCTGTTGCAGATGTGGAGAATCTGTTAAGTGAATGATTCCTAAGCTGACAGACATCGACACCCTTTTTTCTTCCCTTGTCTTTACTTCGTTACGCTGCTTGTGCATCACGGTTAAAGAGAAAACGTGTAACCTTTATAAATTTTATTATCATCAGAAAGATTCTCCACGCTTAATTTTATACACTCGAGCATAATAATCTGGTCAGAGTTACACAGAGGCGTTCTCTTTATATAATCATAATGATGCGCACACCGTATTTTTTATGCAGGAATAATATCACGTTAATCACACTCACTGATCAGTTCAGGAATCTGCTTGCATTCCGCAAGGTTAAATTACCAGCCGTAAGTTGAGCAAAGCTGCTTTTTTTGTTATTGTTAACCTTTGTATCAAAGAACAACAACTCTTCTTTTCTCACTGCTGGGCTGTCAGTCGAAAACGTCCCAGCATCATGATCTTCCTGACTGATCCGATATAGCAGGCAGTATTCAAGATGAAATGAATAAAAATTCCTCAAGCAAGCAAACATACAACAAAATGAAATTTTACACGGATCTTTCTTAATGCTCCTGCTGCTGACAATACAGACAAACTATTTTAACTATTATTTTATACGAAAAAAACAGCGAGAAAATTTTCTTGTCTATTTTTCACAACTTGATTTGAACAATAGGAGTACACTCGCAAACGTAGCCAATATGCTAATTACGCATTTCGTCTTTTCTTTCAGTTTTTTTTGTTGTTTAGATGTTTTCAGAGAGATTCCATCCAGAAAGTTAAAGTATTGTGTATTTAAGCGTATGCATGTGTGTAGTACCAATATTAAAGAACGAATTTGTTTTAAGGATTTGTCTCCTGAAGGGGAACACTGCATTCCTCACTTGTCTTGCAAAGAAAGAGAAGAGATAAGCCACCGTTCTCATCTTGGAAAACACACAAAAGATTTTTCTCTTTTTACCAGTTTCATATTAAGTAAACATGCTAGTGAAATGCCATGCGATGCCAGTTTCTTAAAAGGGTTAAGCATCAGAGAGATATATACATAATATTAAAAGAAAAATGTTTGTAGTATCCTATTTTTCTCATGGTGAACGATCTGTTACAACGACGAAGGATGATGTGGTGAAGTATGTAACGAATTTCATGCATGCCTCATGCTTTTCATGTCAGCTTAGTGTCAGCTGGAAAACAAAATGGTTACATTAAGTTTGGCTAGATTTTCCTACTTTTATTTTCTCCTGTAGTAGTAGTACAATAGACTATATTTTTTAAACTATATACATAGCAATATGAGACGCTGAACAACACATCACACCACACTAGTTTTAAGCTTAAATAATATTATCCTATTAAATGATGATGGGCTGTTGGTTTGGGTTTGGTTTCGAAGCAAGTAGTAAGCTCGGGAAAAAAATTGTCTCTTTTTGTGTCGTTCTGCTGTGTTATTTTACGCCACATTCTCTTTGTCTCTATCAGTGTCTCCTCTATCGCTCTTTCTGTTGTCCCGTCCAACTTCCGTCTTGTTGGATACAGATGGTTGTGGTTAAAATAGTTTTATCAAGCAAACGATGCTGAGAGAGAGAAAATTCACGCTGATCTTCATGTTGTCACTAATATAGTCTTAAACTTAAAGTACATTATCCATATCGGCCAATGTGTATATATATTCATCCATCCGTGTGGTATAGTGTGACGTGTCGTTTTTTTACTACACATGTATTATAGTCTAACCAACCATGCTAAAATGACACTCTTTTGTGTTACACAAACATGCTGAATTCATTATTGCTGCTGTGAGAAAAGTCGACACGAAGAAAGAGATGAAAAAATTCAACATTAAAAAAATACAAAGATTCCATTAGATTTTTATTATAAGCAGAGAGAGAAAAGGAAAAGAGCAAGTCAAATTTTCTTCTTTCGTGCCAAAATTAGCCCACGACAGCTAGTCAGTCAGTCACTTTTAAACTTAACAGCAGTCGACATCATCATCATTTTCAGCCCAGTGTGGTGTATTATGGCGGCTTTTAAAATGCTAAACTGAGCAATATGAATGCATGTGCCTAATAAGTGACGGGTTGGCTTTAGTGAAGGTGTCGATTTTTATGTGGTAAACCGGCTCTTGCCTTTATGTACTGTCTCACTTAAGGGGAATGACTTGTCTATTATCTTGAGAATTATATACATTTTTATTCTGCCAAGAAGAAAACAATAATTTTTGCTGCTATTTTGTGTATGTGTGTCTGTCGTCTCCCGTTTGGCGTAAAGTGGCGATATTTGGTGATGGGATGATAATGATAGGCCTGTCTCTATCTTTACTACTTTATATATTATGTATCTACATTAAAATAATAAACAATATCTCTACTGCTTTGTACAGCTCCTTTGTTGTAAAGACTTGATTTATCATGAATCCATGCAAAACGCATTAAAAAGGAAAAAAGTATGAAAATCTACCACATGCAGCACAAGCTGTCATTTACTTTACCTAATAGTTATCACTCTGTTGGTCATAAAAATTACTACTGTTATATGGACTACACAACTTTACACTCCTTCTGCGAAATATACGAGAGATGCTTTTGATCCAACCTTCACTTGATCGTCGTAGGTGGTTTGGTGATGTGAATGTAGGCAATATCTATATGCTTTCAGGAGAAATATATGGGGAGTGAGTGGTGGCACGATCACGATGATAATGATGAAAATGAATAAGTAGAATAATACACATAGGAATATAAGATAAAGATTTTTCAAGAAAAAACCATATACACCACATTCTCACACGAAAATTGCCTGTGGAGAGGGCGTAAATACAAGAAGAAAGAAAGAGAATAAAAATCAAAAGAAGCAGATTATGAGCAGCTATAGAAAAGATGTCTTATATGTTTGGAGAGTAGTTGTTGCGGGGGATTTTTTATAGTTGCTTGCTAATTTGTACTGCGGCACGTCATCATCTTTGCGCTGATGAAAAGGTACATCACGCGTAATATGCTCAAAAGGATTTTTTGTGCATCGTTAGCATGAATTCAGCAAATACATAATAATAATGGTAATGATAATAATAAAGAGAATAATGACGAGAACTAGAAAGGATGCATGGATTATATGTTGGTTTGTTGCTTGCGTAGAAATGGTGATCTGCCTTCAAGTGCAAATAACTTTTGGAGCTAACTATCTTGTCCACCTTTTCTTTAAACATAAAGGAGAAGATCTATCATTTGACGGATTTGACTGACTTGAGAAGAAGAGCAAAAAAGGCCCATTGTGTTTTCGTCGTTTTTATAGTTGTGGCTGCGTCTTTTCACCAGTTGAAAGAGAGAACCATTATGAGTATGATCATGATCATCTTCGTGATGATTTTTACTTTTATGAATAACAATTTCAGCTTGTGAAGAATAATAAAACACTGAAAAAGGATTTTCAACAAAGAGGAGAATGGCAGATTTTCAGCTTTTGGCAATATTATTAATCACACAACGCCACATATTGTAAGATGGTGTGGCAATGTGTGTACACTACTTCTTTAGCACCCTCGAAATTAACGCTAAATGGGCCTGTAAAAAGCTTTTCACCTCTTTGTAAACTTTTTGGCAGGATTCATATATTTTGGTGTTCAATTTCCAAAAAATACATACAGTTAGAAAAGGGTAATGTAATTATGTAGGTTGAAGACTAATAACTAATAATAATACACCCTACAAAATGTATTCTAGCCTTTCTTGAATGAGCTTTTACAAAAGCTTTTCCAAAGAATCAGCTTAAAACGCCAGTATGAATAGGTGAACATGAATATACTATGCGAAAATTGAAGAATATCTACTCATTTAAAATATTCATGGCTTATTTTTTGCTAACATTCCAAAAATTACATGTTATAATCCCCATTTTTGACAAGATAACAGCTATTTCCATCTTAATCTTTTTATTTTGTGCTTACAACCACATAATATACATATTTGTATTAATTTGCGTTTTTAAATTTGACAATTTAATGCTTGTAGAGAACAGAGGATCTTACTTCTTACAGACTTCATTAGACATTTTTTAAAAAATCTGAATCCTGTGAGTGAGGGGTTTATTATGACATTTTCAAAATGTACGAAAATGTAGCCACAAACAAGCAAGTTATAAATTCTCAGATATGTCAGCGAGAACCAGAGTTATGTCAAGTGTTTTCTTCTCAAAGCTATGAATTCATAATATGTACGAGATAATCATAGTATTTTGCTAGCTTATATAATGCAAGCTTGATGTATACACCAATGGAAATGATTATTATGGTAATCCACAATTCGCAAAGTGGCGAGTAATTTTTCTTGAGTTTCCAATTTTTCAAATTACTTTACGCTTGTAGCTTATTTGTACGTAGGTATAACATTATTGGCTCTTACTTTGCACTTTGCACAACAGCAGTCAACGACAAGATAGGATAGAACATCAGCTCATAAATCTTTCTGCTGTTTGTTAACACTATGTTCATATATAAATCCGTACAAAACGCAAATCTAGTAGACATCGAACCGCTTACAAGCAAGTATGAAGTGTCGCGTTTTTTTATTAAACAGGATATAGTCAGCTACAACGGATCTACACGGAGACGGACGAAAGAGAAAATGCTAAAGGTGGTGGCTGGTGGCGTTTTTTGTCTCTACTGCACAAACACACATTGAAGAAAATGTGATTAAATTATGCAGTCAACTCACTTCACCTCACCCATCGTCAGTCGTCAGACTCTTTTCTCCTTTTTCTCGCTGTCTGTTTATAAAAAAGGGAGACAGTAAAATAAAGCCATAAAAATAAATCTGAATTCTTAATTTGCAAAGCCTACACAAACACCACCAACCACCATGCAGAACACCGCATCATACTTTATATTCCCACTATGCCTACCTATATTCCTCCTGTCAAAACATTTTATTGCCTGCTTGCCTACTAGAATACTTTATCTGCTATTTACAAATTTACCGTATCCACCCAGATAGCACTTCTCGACACTCTCTCCCTCTCTACTCATACAAAGCTTAAATGATATTCCATTTTACATGGCATTTACAACCGAGTATACAAAAATTCAATATGAGCTCATGCATCGGACTAGGAAAGGTTTTTACGATCCATATTATTCATCTCATTTAAAAACATCAAGATGCAAAAGGGACACGTTTTGAAATGAAATGAGGTAAGCATATATAAGTTTAAAGTAGCTATGTAGTAGCTTTTTGGTAGTTTGGATTCTCAGTCAACAGTAGTTAGTACAACAAAAGAATACTAATAATAAAAATTGATATTTATTATCATTTTTGAAACTTTACTGCGCATTGTTTCCCCCTTGTCTGATGAATTTACACATTTCACCTGAGCGAGCTTGTATGCATATTGAAGTGGCAGGTAGCAGGGTAAAAGTCTATTTTTCTGTGGTGGCCCCACTGTGAAAATGAAATTGCATATAGCCATTTTCATGGTTTGCTTGCTACTCATCATAAACAATTTTTTTAAATGAAGCCTCGCGTAGCTATAAAAGGAAGCATTGTTAACAAATTTAAATTTTCATTTTCCACAAAACATTTTTTTTTGCCATCCATCCATATAATATCAACTACTTCAATATGCTCACGTACGCAAACTTTTCATAGTGACTTGGTCGTTTAGTATAAAAAACCAAGCTCACTCTTATAATGATGATGGAGACTATCATCATGATGGTAATAACAATTACAATAGTTTAACTTCATAAATACCACTTTTTACCACTATTAAAAATGGTTTTATAGCGTAACAAAAGTCATAAAACATTTAGAAGAACAGCATTCTCTCTGCGCTCTCGTATCACGTATTCCATAGTGGACCGGCAATGATTTTACATGTGCTTAAGATGCAAGAAAGGCAACAAAATGGGGGGAGGTCCATCCATATAATAAAGGAAACATGGTGTAATAATAATTAATTTTTCTCACTGTAATGCAAACTAATTACATGCTTACATGCGTGTATATGTGTAGGCACATATATAGGTAGGTAGCGTATACACTTTATTAGCAAAGATTTGCTCCTGCATATCACGATGAATGTTGTATTAAGTAGATTTTTATCTGATCTCATCGTTCACCTATGTCTTCAAAAAAGAAGAAAGACAGGTGTCTGGTCATTCCATCAACAAGTTAAGGAGAAACAGTGACAACTCAAGGATGGTTCATTTTATTGCTTTCATTATTTAGGGGAAGGAATCATAATGGGATTTGTATTTTTACTAGATTGACCATTAAGCTTGACACTGGTGTGTGGTTTGTTGAATGGTCAGCACAAATGATGGTGATACAGAACTGCGCAGGGGTGTTTGTAAATATTTACATTACTTCTTAAACACCGTATCTTCTTACATTTTTAAAATAAAGTTCTTCAATATTATTTTTAAACTGCTTTGCTTGCTCCTTCATCGTGGACACAAGTTTTATGGTGATGGTAATAATAGTGTAATAACCATTACTGTAAAGTGATCAACTTTTAAACACTTGGAAGCAAGGCTATGAACGTTTCTCATGTCTCTGAAGAGTTTCATGTGATCTACCAATGCTATATATGTATACTGTATTTTTGTCTTTATGAAACATTCCAGAGGAAAGATAAGTAAGAAAATGCCACTCCCAGTACCACACAGCATCTTTTAAAGAGGATCATGGTGACAAAAGTCATCTTTCTAAAAACCTGATATGCATGAAAATAATTTAATATTAATATCTATAACAGAGTAGGAAACCCCTTTTTTCTATCTTCAAATCACCACAAAATCATTATCATCCATCTAAAGGTTTGCTTTCGTTCATTTGGTAGAAAATTCCATGAGCTAGTTGATTTGGCAGAAAAGTAACACTGAAATTCATTTTTTCAATCTAGCTCCTGTAGTGTTGTACATACAGCTATGACATGTTTAGCTGGACAGGATTAGATAAACTGAATAATTTAGTACCTTGCATGATGATAACGTGTTGGCGTAACTATAAGGAAGTTCAGGTTTTCTTAAAACTTCCCAAAAATGAAGCACATGTACATGATGTACTGAATTTTTCCTTACTTGCGCACATAAAAACAATATTTGATGAGATGGGAAGTGACAGTGAACAATTTTTGTTCTGATAGACATTTTAACAGAACTAAAAATGATCAAGGTATGCATACAGATATAATAACCCGTCTTACTTAATCCTGATTAAACTACCAAGATTCTATCTGCTAATCATTTCTTGCAATATAGTGCATCTCATATTCATACAAACCGTCTAGCAAAAACAGTTTCTGTTTGATTCTTCACTTGTTGGTTTACTTTGTAATATTTAAAAATAAAATCATCGTAGCGATAAAATGTTGACGCAATCGGGACATTGGGTGGGGAACTGGGTCATCGAGGGTTCAAAAACTCAGGAACAAACCACGTTTAATCAGTATATACTCGTTTCAGCAAACTGTGTGCCAGCAGCTATTTCAAATTAATTAATCGCACCTTTGAACGGCGAACTATGACTCTGACCTAAAAATACCTCAGTTCAAAATCGGTAATGAATGAATATGTAATGCAGATAAATCACACACTTTTATCAAATGTTACTGGTTTTCATAAGTTACACTTAAAATTTCTCAGAAGCAGAAAAATGATATTTCTCTGTTACTATAATGTGGTGTGGCAAAATGCAGATCATATTATCTTCGCTTCGTTACAGTTTTGTAAGAAAATCAGCCATCACTTATCAATTTCTTGCCTACTTAAACTCACGTACACATCGTCAATATTATCGTCGTATAAAAAACAGCTAAAATGGTAAGTGAATCGGAATACGAATATTTTTCACATTTCAAATAAACAAGATAAAATGTGACCCAAAGATCATGCCACTTGGCTTTCTGTCAACATGCCATCATCATCTTCGCTGTAGACTCCTTTTTTCTCTTCAAGGAGAGTGGGCTTTTTTTGTAGCGCAATCAACCAAAAAGTCGTGTTTTGCATCGGACATAATTATTATCAAATAAAGCCATACGGCACGACAAAAAACTGAGCAACAGTATCTCATCTCGACTTGTCCTTTTCTAGTGAAATTAGTGAGTCTCTTCTCATCATCATCTTCATCATGAGAGTCATCATCATCGTATTATCATATCTTTATTGCCTGAGACGTTTGTTCCGTTGTCGTTCCTTGTTGACTTTTTCCCACTTTGACAGTGAGTGGAGTTGACACACACACAAGCACTAGTGCACAGTGCACATACTTGTTAGTACCATAACATATGAGGCAAGAAATCTGAGAAAGAGACCGTATCATTTTCAACTAACCATATCTCACCAGACAAATGCCTAATCTGCTATGCGGAGATTTCGATTCTACGACTCAGCACTCCACCAGCGTCTCAATGGGAGCAAAAACTTACCATCATTATCCATGACTTGCGAGTTAATGAATAGTACTTAATATTTCGTGACATCATTAAACCGAGAATAACCAAAATACCACAAAGTGAATAAAGCCAGTTGAGGGTAAAGCCGTATGAAATGAAGCATTCTTTTTTTATAGTACACAAATAAATGAATGGGAGGAAAATGAGTGTTGTATGTAGATAGGTAGTCAATGTAGTGCATATATTTGTACTGTCATGTTCTTGCCACAGGATGAAAGCGTTAATTCGATGTAATGTTTAGGATGTTCTGCTTGTTGTTGATATAAAGTATACATAATGGGGCTGTGAGAGCTCTGGCAAAGCAAACTTAGCAAACCAGCCTTGCCTTGGAGCGACGGTGATGATCTCTGATCTCCTTTCTTTCCCTCTCCCAGCTTTATTCCTCATCACCATTTTGACTCTGATCCTTTCTGCTTCACTTTACTTACATCATTTTCATGTCATTATCGCAGGAAAGCAAAGAGGCAGATAGTACTGGAAACGTGTACACGATTTGGAGATTTTTAAATCGTGTCGTGTTTGGTGCAACACGATGTGAAAACACGG
>JAQIXX010006890.1:0-11614 GCA_034700605.1 Willowsia nigromaculata | reverse complement strand
CACATGCTACACTAAACATTGTCTCGTCGCGAATAATATTTAAGTAATGCATGAGATCATTCAATCCAGTCAACAAAAAGATGACGAAATTCGTCTCTCGGTTGCATCTGAAGACGCATGCGATCCCAAATAGCTCCGGCACCCTGCACATAGAAATCAAACATCCAAAATTAAGTAATTATATCAAATTAAAGTAAATTTCGAATCCGAATATAGTACGAATGCAGTACATACCGAGCTGTTTGGAACATGCAGATTCCTCAGTTCCGGAAGCAACATGACTCCATACGCAGCAGCACAATAGCCAAGACGGATGCCCTCCACGTTTTTCAGCTCATACCTAAAATTTTGTAAACCTGGAAATTCCCCAATAATTAGAATAACAGATAATTACATATTTATCTGATTAAAAATCTAACTCCCCAGCTCACCCTTCAGATTCGTCAGATTCGGCCTTGGAACTGTGACAGGTCTCCACGCACAGTTTTCCCCATTTCTATTGACAATATCGACATCCTCCTCATCCCAACCGCAGATCCCCGCATCATCCACATCACTTCCTTTTAACTCCAAAGTTTTTAACTTAGGCCAAAATTCGCAAATCAACGCAAAAGTAGCATTATTTGTACGAAACACTCTCAACTTCTCAACATTGGGTAGCATCTTTTGGAACCTTTTAAAAACTTCCACTTCAATCAACTCATTTTTAATTGATAACGTGAGCTCCGTACAATTTGGAAGTATGATTCCATCCATGTTGCCAGTATCCTGGAGCTCATCCAAATGCAGACATAATGTCTTCACGTTTGGAGTACGCTCCAGGAACCTTACCGACTCCAGTTTCCACGCAACTAATGCAAAGTCTTCCAGTTTTGTGAGGTCATTCCCCTCAGGAATAGGAACTGCAGGGGTTAAGGTCCCTCTCAGGAATACATTTTTAAGAGATTTTGAATTGGCAGCCCAAATCCTCTGTACTGCCGACACACAATTAGCAGTTCTCATCCACTTCGCTTCCAAAGTTTCCAAGGCGATGTCCTTGTCAAGACTGGCGACAAGTATGGAGGGGTCACCAATCTCCTCAAAATTACATCTGAGTCTCTTGATTTTGCACAGATTTTTGTCGTGATTTCGAACAGATTTCAGGGATTTGAAGATATTGTCCATTTTGTAGTGGGCGGCATGACAGTCAGCGTTGAGATCCTGAAAAAAATATAATTAAAATGGGTTACCCCAAGTTTTCAACTGGTCAAAATGGTATTTCATCGATATCCAAGGTTATCTCACCTCCAGTGATGGAAATTGTACGAAAAGCTCGACAAGGGAGACAGTTGACATTAAATAGTAGAGACTCCCATAAAAGTATAATGCCTTGACATTATGATTCGGAGGATAAAGCGGATCCTTCCAAGAAGTCTGGTTCAAAGTTGACCTGTCTCCTGTCACCCTCACGCTGCATAACTCAAGTTTTGTCAAATTTGGACATGAGACGAAAATCGCTTGTCGTAATGCCTCCACCGAGGGGAAGGTGACGCATCTTAAATTCAGGTGCTTAATATGCCTTCCACAATGTTCCCAAAATGGAGCAAATTGATCCCCAATTGTGGCACCATACAGTTCAAAGGCATTTGAAAAAGGGGATGCTGAAAATTGGCTCTCGGGCCTTTGGATCAGTTCCATGAATGGTTCCGCTCCTCTGGTCGTGTTCTCCACGGTAATCTTCACCCTGGCAATTGGTCGCATTGCTTTGGTCCCAATTTTTCGCCATTCTCGGCATACTAGACGGCATAGTTTTAAGTCTTTTGTGGGCAATTGCTTGAGGATGTGCTCAAGAATCTGAAATAAATGAAGACAGACAATTAACAATCAATTTTAAATATTCATGGACAAACCATGTTACTGAAAACAAATTTCATTTCCTGCAAATATTTCAAGTTGACAGATTCCAATATAGATTTATAATATTTTGGCTTGTAAAAATTTAAATATAATTAATAAGTTTTATTACGTGATGGTTTTGGAGCGGATGCAATTCTCCTTGTCGAATTACTTCCATGATGCAATTTTAAACTCAAATTTTTGACAAACTCAAATTTTAAACAATTTAAAAACCCGTGAAATCACTTAAATTGATGCAGATTTAAAGTAGGTAATTGTAATCAACTGTGATTGAGTTAACGCAAATAAATTTGTATCTCGATATTTTAAAATATAGTTTTGATCACGATAAGTGGGGAAAAGAGTTGATAGCTTACGGCTTGCAAAACTGACAGCGGCAGAGCTTATGGAATAGAAGGTGTGAAGGGGGAAATAGAAGCAGCTGACATTAATGCAATGTTGAAGCTGAAACACATACAGACGGCTATATGGTAAAGCTTGTCTGTATTGAGTTTATAGAAATAGACTGAACTGGATCATAGGCATTTCATCATGTAGTTCTTTATGCTGTGGGAGATCTAAGCCCGGTTTAGAACGTTTAGTCAAAATGCTTGTGTGAAATGGAGAGAAGAATTTTCATGCATTTGTATAGTTTATATATGTAATCATAAATATATTGTTCATGAAAATATTTAAGCATGCATTAGACGCTAAATAGAGGAAAATGTATATGATGTAATCTCGGTGTAGCAATTTATTTATAGTTGATTTGCGTATTATACGTAGATGAATACGATTCATCGTAGTGTAGTTAAGCAATTGTTGCGTTTGTCTGTCTGTGCGAACGATATCTCTAAAACCGCTTGACCGATTTTGACCAAATATGTTATGCAGATTCTTTGGGCCAGAGGAAAGAACCCTATTAACTTTTAGGTCAGTAGGTCAGTGGGGTCAAAGGTCACGGGGTCAACATGTTTTGATATTAATATACTTCACATCATTGGGAAGCTCTACTTAAGGACATTAATAAACGTGTTATAAGATTCAAGAGATGCTAAATCCCCATGCTAAATCCCCATGCTAAATCCCTATACTAAATTCTTCTGTTGAATCATGTCGAATATCAATACTAAATCCGGGAGTTACTATATATGTAACTGAATATAACACACACCCATACATTATAATTTCACAAGTAAAAAATGCGCTACTTTTCTCTGCTGACGTGGCCCATAAGAAGATGATGTAGCATTTTTAAGGGCAATGCACTGGTAATTCAGCTCGATCCACCACCCAGAAGAATGATTGGTTTATACAGATTGAAGTTAACATTTACGAGCTAAACAAGGTGTGCTCCGATGGGGCAAAATGAAACAGTATGCACTTGTAGGATTAACATTGAGATTTAGCATAGGGATGTAACACTGTGGCTTAGCATAAGGATTTAGCATAGGGATCTAGCATTGGGATTTAGCATATATTATTGCAAGAACTTTTACATGCCATCAAGAATGCTTTATTATGAAGAGCCCTTGAGTATTCTTTTAGCATATATAAAATAAGCATAAGCTCTATGTCTACGTAAGCAAAAATTGCATCAAATTACTGTTGTTTTTCATAAATATAAACGTTTCTTCCATTATTTATAAATTTGGTTTTTTTGTTTGGCATTGAAGGATAAAGATTACCAATGTTAAGATCAAAGTATTATCAAATGCTCAAGGCAGCAACAGCAACAAATTTTAAAAAACATGATGCTTCTGATGATTACAAACACTAATTATCTTGCCCTTTTACTCTACTAGTCCTTCATGATTCTTGAGTTCTTAAACAAAACGAATTAAACGAATTCATAAATGCAATGTTTTAAGTAGATCTACAACGCTTTGCATGAATTTCTTCCATAGTGATTTCAGCTTTAAACTCAGGATTGACCAAGAAACAAAAACCCAATCTCATGATAATTGAAGAAAATATTATCCAAGTATCCTCGAAAATATGCGACAACCTCGATATTTGCGGAAGTAAATCAAGAACAATAAGATTAATTCGGATGCTACAAATTTGTCAAAAATTGAAGATGCGTGCATCACAAAATGTCCTTTTATCAAATTCTTTGCTTTTCATTGTTTCAGTTCATTTCAGGTGATCACACAAACTGCATACCAAATTCTTTCAGCAACAGTGTTCACAGATTAATCTAAAATGACAACTCCGCTAATCTGGAAAGCCTGCGAGTTCTGCGAATATTCTTATGGCTTGCTACTGTATCGCTCTTTAAGCAAGCTAGATGTAAAAAAAGAGAGATATACAGTTTATACAGACCAGAAACGCCTGATTCCACTTTACATATCCTACATAGTTCTAATTATTACCCAATCATTGAGTTCCTATCTCATTCTAGGATGGATTCTAGACCCCAATGCATTGTCTCTTAAACTCCTCTTATTGTATTTAGCTGTCGTTTGCATGATAGCCTTGGGTATGTGCCTAAACTTGATAATCATGAAAAATGTTCATGAGTTACACGGCAGCATCGACCAACTTTTTGCGTTAGAGGTGAAACTTTCCAGTACTCAGGAAACGCGAATTCGAAAGGAAGAAAAGAAACTGGGTCATTTATCCTTGTTTAAACGCGGTATGTTCCATGTTTTAAATATAAACTTAACCATATCAGAGAATTATATGTAGACTAAAGAATATAAATGTTGTAGAGTTTCAGAAAATCGCAAGTGGAAATTTTGATCTAGATTGGTTTGGTATTCTTATATATGGACTGGTCATTGAACTTTTACTTGCTGGAATATTCTTAGCACCAATTGCAATTTATAAGAATTTTGATCCAGGATACCGCATAATTAAAAACTATAATTTGTCATATCTTACCAGATTTATACTTGGTATCCTTAGGTACATAATTACTCAATGGGGGTCACTAGAGTTAACACGGACGTTTGCTAGAATATTGATCTCAACAATAGTATATATAATTGTACATATTGAATGTCTTCGACGTGTCAAGTTAATGGAATGCAGAACCGAATCTTTGGTTTATTACAAACAACTCCGTTGCATTGTACAAATCGGAGATCAACCTATACGCTGGATGTCTGTAGTGATGATATTTTTTGGGCTTGTTGGCTGTATAATCTCAAATACTGTAGTAATCGAAGGGTTGACGTTTCTGCCGTTGGAGATATATTGGTTGTTTTGCATGATTGATTTTGTTACATACATGATTATATACGTGGGGCTGCCTTTGGTAACTGATTGCTATGAATTTAGCAAAATTTTAAAAACACATATTTGGGGAAGAATTGGTTTTGATGAGTTTTGTAAAGGGACTAAGGAAAAGTTTGTGAGAAAAAAGGAGTTCCAAGCTTGGAGAAAGTCGGTGAAAGCACAGAGACCTATTGCATTTTATTATGGGTTTGCTCGTTTTGAGAGGGATACGAAAGCAACAATATTTGAAAATATTGTACTGTACACTAGTGATGTCTTATTGCTAATGGAATAATTTCTGATGTTGTAAGTTGTAATCTTAAGGTAAACATTTATATAATAATGGATTTGTCGTTTTCCGTGTCTAATCTACAGAATTTTTATTAATAATAGACTTCAATAATATGATGAGGCTTGAAAATAAAGTTTTCAAAGAATCCATACATTTATTTCATCATAAATTTGCTTTTATTACTATGATAAACTCGTTATCAATCTAATTAAATTAAAGTAAGATTTGCAAGGTCAAATAAAAAATTTGCAATTTACAATTATAAAAAAGCCCCTTAAATTACTCTAACAAATAAAACTATAACAAATATTGGCAGCTTATTTAACATTTAGCTTTGAAAATATTCCAATAAAATAGTTCTAGAAAATTACACTATTTGTTAATTTTGTGTGTCTTGCAATCTCATTTCATCTAAGAGTCTTTTTTTGCTTTTCATTTACCCCTCCACTGAACCTGGTATTTGAATTCTGCATGCCGGACTGGACTTAATTTTTTGCAGATGAAAGTCCAAATAACCATGAAAGAGATACAAGTTTTTTCGCGAGAGGATAATAAATTGATTGCCGAATCTGATTGTAGCCTTACACAATAATCAATATTTTCATTATAAAATATACATACCGTAAATTTCAAATTAGACGCCGGGGCGTCTAAGAGCATTCGGCGACTTTTTAGTCTCGAGACGTCCCGGCGTCTATTTGGAAGGGGCTAGTATTTGGAGGGGGTATCTAAAGACAACCATCAACTTCTGACTTTTGTTATGCCTTTACTAATTTGATCAAAAGCATTGAAAAATACAATCCTACTGTAGATTTGTATACAAAAGTGAATTTAAAATCATAAACATCTAGTTACGAGGGCGAATTTTTTCGTTGCACCCATATACATATGCAGATATGCACTGTTGTACATTTGATAGACTTTGTAGTTCTTTCTTCTTTGATGGGGCCTCCATTTGGGAGGGGGCTAGTAATTGGGAGGGGTTTCTAAGAGCATTCGTCGACTTTTTAGTCCGTAGACGCCGGGGCGTGTATTTGGGAGAGGTAAGTAATTGGAAGAGGGCGTTTGGAGAGGAGAGAACTTACATTTTACACACATTTTACAGCTACACAGCTACACATCTTAACAAGAATTGACATGAACTTTACTATTAAATATGGTCATATTATGATAACAAGATGATTAGCCAACTGACGATGAGTGTCCATCCTAAAAGCGTTTTGTTTTTGCAGCGAAGTCACAGCAAGCCGCCTCAAATTGTCGTGGGAGAGCCATGCGTTCATTTCGACAGTTACGAATAATTTCTACATGTCTAACTTGTGCCTTCAGTTGTTTCTCCATCTCTTCAGAAAACTGGCATCCCGAATACAAAAAAATAATTTCATGTCACAAACAAGGAGTCTTAAGATAAACTTTACTCACAATCGTCAGTATTTAAAAAGTTACCTGATGAGGTGAAACAAAAGCTTTAAGGTTCCATAGACAAGTCATCTTTAAGAATCCAAACTCTGCTGATCTATCGGTTAGCTTGCCCTGTCCACATTCAAGATCCATTGTGAAAGATTCCATATCTGTTATGTATTTAGATGGAAACAAAATCGGATTTAAATAAGTTTCTTTAAAGCGAAGAATCATTGAAATAAAATTCCTAGTTTTGATAGTAAATTAGATTGAAGATTAGCTTACGCTTCAAATCTAAAATTGTAGGTGGTCCATTGACTTCCTTTTCGTCATGCCCATTTTCACCGACAATTCCGTCATCATCAATGTCACTTCCAAGTCGTAGCCCTAATTTCCTCAGATTTGGCCACTGAGCACAAACAAGACGAAAGGTTGTGTTTGCCAAAGGTGCCTCCAGACTACTCAAATTTGGCATCCAGTGACCAAGAGTTTTCCATGAGTCTTCAGACAACTGGAAATCAAGTATGAGCTCCTGCAACTCCAAACACTCGAAAGATTTGAGCCTCACAATATCTCCAGAATTATCCACAATGTTTCTTGCATCAAAAATTGAATGGTTTATTGTCTTTTCCTCTGTCAGTTCATTGCAGAGCAAATCTAATCTCAATTTCTTCAGATGAGGAGCCCTTTTAAGGAAGTTGAGGTTGTCTATGAGGTTACCCCAAAGCTCAAGCACTTGCAAATTTCTAAAGTCAATTTGGACAGGAAATCCTGGTGGCATCGGCAATCTAAAATGTGCTGATTCACGTAATTTTAAAGATATCAGTGATTTTGCGTAGTGCTCCATGGACCGTTCGAAATTTTCCATGCAGTTTAATGGTTTCCCTCCGAGTTTCAATGAAAGATAGTTGAGGGGAAGGTTCACCTCAACGAAACTGCGTAAATCTTGAATGTATGAGTTTATTAAATCTAAATGCTTCAAGTTCAAAATATTCATCTTCTTTTTTGAATACCGGAAGGTATGCAAGTTTGAAAATAGATCGTTATCCCCTCTTATTTCTGAAGTGCTAAGATGAGTCATTTGCAATTCCTCCAAGTTTGGGAACTTGATTAGAAATGAGTAGCGCGCAATGGGTTCATAAGAAATTTTCAAGCGCTTCACCTGCTTGTGAACCGGCCCATTCATAAAAGCTGTTAAAATATCTCGAGGAATTTTATAATTGCAAATAATATCCAGTGTGGTCAGGTTTGCACCTAACTCTCGAACAACTGATTTGAGACAATGATGCGGACTCCAGTCACTTATTTTTAACTGAAGATGGAAAGCAAATTGCCCACATTCTTTCCACAAATTTTCCATTATTTTTATCCTTTCCTGTTGCTTTTCTACATTACTTTCATCTTTACAAGTTGATAAAGAAAAGTTTTGGAACGGGTGCTCCCCCAAAATATTACGGAAATCCTGGTCGCATGTTTCTTTTATGAATCGGGTCATAAGTTGTGGATCATTTCCGTCGTTACCCTCCAGTGGAGGTGCAATATGGACGAAAGCTTTTTTGTTCCAGGCTTCTATTGATTTCTTATACCAATCTGAACACACAAGCCGGAAGATTTTGAGACCAGCGACATTCAAATGTTTGATGATTTCTTCCATGACCTTTATAAGGGATTATGTTATGTATTAATTTCCGAGAACATTAATTTTAATCGTATTTGCTCATCGTAATTACATGGTATTAGTTTAGAACACACAAATTTTATTTGGAACTTACCAGGTCGTTTGCTATTATCTGCTCTTTTAAAGTTAACAGTTTTTGGTATTTTCCAGTCTTTTTTAATGCCATTTTATTCGATTGATTTTAATTAATAATAGTTTTTAAAATGTACAAGTGAAATTGTAGGTGTAATCAAAAGAACAACATCCGAAACAGATTTATTGTGAGGATAGCTGAAAAGGAGTGAAATGAATGAGATGTGTTTTCATGAGTAGAAGCACCAGAGTCGACAAATAGCTATAATGCACCGTAATGTAAGTAAAATCTGTAGCAACGGAAAACAGATTTGTGGGAAATGGACTCGAGCACATTACATTTCATGCAAATAAGCATCCACATTTTGTCACAAAGGGATCCTTTGTCTTTCGTTTGTATGCATGCAAATTTGGAAGGAACTCATTTGAATAATCAAACAAGCCCAGTCGCGTAACCACGTTTAAACGTTTTTGCAGTCTCTCCTGTGAGACACGTAAAGTATGCAAATTTAGAGATAAGCTATTGAATAGCAAATCTCGGAAAGTTACAGAAGGAGACCACCACCAAGTATGGGACCATTACCCTCAACCGAGCCTGCTCAGGAGTCTAATGCATGGCGTGGTCATCGACTTCCCAAGCATTTCAAACCGATCTTACTGACTCATTTTTTTTCATATGAAAAGTGGGAGGGCTGTGATAAAATACAATATGATATATTACTAACCAAATTCTTATTCTTATAAAATATATTAATCAGCAAAAGTCATGGGCAGAAATTATGTCCTATATTATATCATCTATATTTTTTAATATTGAAAAGTATCCATCTATTCGCCACCCTTAAATTCCGGAATCATCCCTTAGGTTTAGCAGTTGGCACGTCTTTGAGACAAAAAGCACCAACATGTGGAAGGTCAAGGTCAAGGAGCAAAGCCAATTGTTGCAAGTAACTCTGCAAGCAAAGAATAAAATACGCATATTCTAGACTATTATGCTGCAAAAATGGCAAAAATCACTGGATTTAATCTCTTTTTACCTCTAATTGCACTACTATACCAGTTTCTTGCCATCACTAACAAATTCATAATATATATTTCCACTCAGCATAGCATTGTACTTTTCGCTACGTCTCTTCTTTATCAACAATACAATATCAGTGATTTTACGCATGAACAGTTTTTAAAGAATACAACACAATGAATTCAATGAAAAAACCAATTTTATACTTCGTGGAGTATTTTGCTCCAAAGAGCTGCCAACCGCTAAAATAGGTGAATTACCTCTATTACATTTCTAGGGTGACAAAGACTTACCCAAGTAATAAAATACTACGCTGCCATGTACGGCGATGAGTCAATTTGGGATTTAATGGTTTTAAGTCTTACCCATGTTACTTGTGAAGACAATAACATCATATACTTAAAAATTATATTTGGCTACACGAAATGACAACAGGATAGTGCTTTTCTAGCTTCTTAGTTTCGATACATGGTTCTGGCTAGAACATTATGTCTAATATGAGGCGTACACATATTACTTATGAATAATATATTTTGATGTCCTTGTCGTAATTCTCCATTCATTTGATGTATTTACGCACGAGAAAGTATGTCATTGTCTAATAACTATTCTTAAAAGGTTATAATTGGCTTTAAAAATAACTACTGACCTTGAGAGTTTAAATGACTCTAGTCTGCAGGATTTCATATTGTTAAAAGTTGGGTATAAGGAAGTTGCATTGTAAGGAAAGGATTCCATATCTTGTAATAAAGGCCTAAAAACTATATCACAAAAACATAGGGTGAAATAATGATCACCAAATACTCCAATCTGTTTGCCTGCGCTAGCTTTCCTGCAGAATATCTGAATGGAATACGCTTACGATGGGACCGGTCAAATAAAAAACTTTTATTTAGTCCTTCACTCAAGGTCGTTAAAAGAGTGTTATCAATACAGGGAATCATTTTGTGCATTTTAGTTTCTCAAGGTTTTGCTAGTTTTGTAATAGGAATAGGCCATGCAAATCCTACTTTCAACGATCTGATCCTATACATTATAGGACTTTTCCTATTAACTACCCTTTACTTTAACGAGCTGGTATGTTACCATCATGCAAGCACAATTTGCTCGTATGTAAACGGACTAACAAAGTTCCATGCAAAATATAGCGAACAATCACATGAAAGAAATCAAAATATCTTCACACTTAATACTTTTTACTTAATGACGATTTTGGGATCAACTTTACCTTGTATTATGATGCCCGTTGGGTATGTTATGGGCCTACACTGGAAGAACCCTTGTAAACCGTCACTTTCTGGATACTGGTTAATACCTGAATGTAGTATAAATATTGAGAATTGTTCTACAGGAGTCAATGCAATATTTCGGGTTACCAGTACACTCATTAAACTCTTTGTTATTATCGTCAATATGTGGAAGTGGTTACTTGGGTTAACTAACTCTCCTTTCACTCTTGCTGCTGTGGTGTTGATGCCAATACAGGCTTTGAAGGAATCTGTTGAGATGTAAGTTAAAAATTTATATCATGCTTGTATTTTAAAATTTAAGTTGACTTGCATGTATTTAAGCAATAAAGTGATTTCTTATGTAAAAAAGGTTCGTCGCAAAACTAAAGATCCTGACTGTTAGCCCCTATAAAGCAGTACTAATCTACAGAAATATCCAGTATCTTGCGATACTGATGAACGAGATCCAAAATGGATGGATAATGGCAGCGTTACTGATTCTGGCTACAGTTATGCAGTCATTTTGTTTAGTTATTTTGGTAAGAGCGTTTCAAGCTGCGGAAGATAGTCATTTTATTATTGCTACCATTGGAGTTCCTTTCATTGTTATATTGATGGTGCAAATGAGCTCGTTATATGGCATGGCAGCAATTCATTCTAGTAGCAAAAATGCTTTGAATGATTTGAAACAAGATGTTTTAACGTCACAGTTGACCGTTAGTGATCCATTCCTGATAAAGTGGAAAAGTAAACTTTACAAAAGCTGCAGTCTGATTAAAGTTAAGTTTGGCTCGAACAATTATGTGGAGACAACAACAAGTTTG
>JAQIXX010006889.1:0-11616 GCA_034700605.1 Willowsia nigromaculata | reverse complement strand
ACCATTTTTAATACAGAATCTTCGATTTTTGAAATAATTAATAAGAACCCTTATTATGTAAGGTGGTATTTTAAATGCATCGACTAAGTGTGAAAAAGGAGGGTGTCTTGTCTCATTAGGGAGCAGGAGAACATTAAAAAACATTGATTTCAGAATATACATTAAGAAGTATTCAAGCCTTCAACTGTACTTATGAAAGTAATTTTCACAAACGGAAATATATCACAGTAACCTTTAAAGGTAATGCCGGCGAGCGCCAAGGAATAAAGATTTTATAATAAACCATACGAATTATTATGCCCAATAGAATTGTTTTAATCATGCCAACTTATACAAGTTTTTAACTTAATCCAATTTTTACCTCTGATCATCTTGTGACTGACTTTCAGCTAACGAACGAGTTTTTTTATTATATAATTTACGATTAATTCGCAGCAAATTCATTTCATTTTAATTTATTTTATGAGAGACTAACAGTATGGCTTACTAATGACCATACCAAATTTAAGTCTTTACTTATTCCGATAACTTCTTACACTATAAATTGTGACAAGAGAACATCCAAAAATGTAAATACTCGCCACAACAAAACCTGGCCAAACACTAAGATGAAAAAATGGTCGTTCCCAATTAATCAGTGATCTTAATGCTTCCCCTGGTAAAGTCATTGGAAATAATGGACTCATCCATTGCATAATTTGAGGCATACCTTCCTTCGGCCACAAAAGTCCGGAGACAAACCCACTCGGGAAAATAGTCGCAATAATAATTATAGCAGCTTGTGTTTCTTCATTGCATAAAATCCCCAGCAAAAAGCCGCATGCAAGTCCACTCAAACCTTGCATTATGCTTAGCATAAGGATGAGCACAAAATTTGATGGATTCTCTGAAAGAGATACTCCCATCGAGAATCCAAAATGGAGAATGGAGTAGACAAGAATTGACTGCATGATAAGGACACAAGCTTCCGGTATAGCGTACGCCACCAGGATTTCCCACAATTTACAACCCCCAACAATACAACGTTCCATGGTGCCTAGGCGTTTTTCTTTGATGTAGCGGATGGAAACAGTGAAGGGAAAGAAAAATAAAATCCTGTGAAATCAATTAAACGTAATGAGTTATCTTCTTCCAAAATTTTTTTTTGAAATGGATTGTTTTGAAATTTAACCCTTACGCTACAGCTATTCCAGGGGCAATATGATTCATGTTTGTCACCGTCTTGCTACCAATGACTGGATCACGGTACTGTTAGTGTAGAATAATTAATTAAGTGTAATTAGCAGAAATTAAGTAAGTGTGTGAACTTTCCATAATATGTGCAATTAACTGGACGATTATGAATAATGATTTATGCGTACCACTTACCTGCAGTGGATATTGTCCTTGTCGATAGTCAAGACCACATTCAGTCAAAGTTTTTAAAGAAGCGGATTCAAAAGTTTCATAAAGAACTTCCAATATTGTACCGTAGATCATAGTATCTGCAAAATATTATTATGGTTCAAAAACTATGATATATGCAGAGAACACATTATTTTAAAAACTCAGTTCAACTTACTTGTTTGGTCCAAATTAACTGTGATTTTTGTACTATTCCAAGCAATTTGTCCGTCAACATCATCATCTTCAAAATCCGCGATATACGCTCTTTCCATCACACTACTGGAATAATTTTCAGGGAATAATATATAACCCCAAGTTTGCCCATTCTCAACAGCAATTTTTGCATCTTGTCTGTTTGAAAAGTATTTCTGTTAATAAATATATTATAGTAATTTTTTTTTTAGATTTTCGACTCTACGAAGCAGTCATACTCAATTGAATATTTATATAAATGGTGAAGGCATACTAGATAAATAATATGGGATGGTATAGTCCTTAGGAAGTTACAGCTTAATTGATCCACTTCACACGATTCGTTCACAGGAAAATAATTTTCAAAGCATATAATCTGGCTATTTGGAAGCTCGTGATTTACAACTCCTAAAGAAATTCCTTGAGGCTCATGATGAAAAGATATGCATGTTACGGTAGTACACATTGCAGGAACCAATGTGACAAAGATCAGCATCCTAAACAAAAAAGACACTCAAAATATTCTCTCATTTTGTAAATATTTGTATATTTTGTGGAAATTAGCTTACCAAATATTACGAAAAAGTGTTTTAAAGTTTTTGATGAGAAGTGCTTTCATTCTTCTCATGCTATCATGTGCGAATCTCCGAGTTTTAGGTAATGAGCCATTTGTTATTGCACTATTTAAAGCGGTATCATTATTTGGGTCGCGTTGTTCACTTTGGTTTGAGTACCCTGAACCTTGCGCTTTGCATAGCTCAAGAAAAACAGTTTCCAAAGAGTTAACGCCAAATTTATTCAGCAAGCATATTGGACTATTTTCTGCAATCATACGGCCATCCCGCATTACCCCAATTTTGGTGGCACCCTTAGCCTCCTCAACGTAATGAGTTGTGATGATTATTGTTGTCTTTTTCTCTCCAACGAGGTATTTCAAGTAATTCCAAATGCTATAATATATAATACGCAAAAATTTTCAATGAAATTTATTAATATAAATGATTCCACGTTTAAATAAATTGCTTACCATTCTCGAACCAGAGGATCTATTCCAACAGTAGGTTCATCCAGAAGAAGTAACTCGGGCTCATTAATAAGTGCTACTGCCAGGGAAACTCGTCGTTGTTGACCTCCACTCAATGTGCAGATAATTCGGTCCAAATGAGGCAATGCCAGTAGCTTCCCTAAAAAGCTTATCTGGGCCAACAATGATGCCTTGTTAGTTAGATCGTTCCCAGAGAGTGTCCCAAAGTAAGCAAGAGTCTCAACTATTGACAATTCGCCGTGTAAAGAAATATCTTGGGGCATATAACCAATTCGTATCCGGTGATGGTGTGAATTTGGACATTTGTCGCCACCAAAAACGGAAATGTGACCTGTGTCCAGTGTTTGTAATCCGGCAAGACAAGACAAGATGGTTGTCTTCCCACTTCCACTACTCCCGAGGAGTGCATACCTTTTTAAACATAATTGAGTATGATTTGTTGGCATTGGAATGAGGAAAACAAAAAAATGCATTGAAATTCATTACAGAGTTCCAGTTTCCACCGTCATTGAAAAGTTTTGAAGTACATTTGTGTTATCAGTTTTACTGATCTTGAAGCATTTGAATCCATTACGGATGAAAATCATGGGACACGTTGGAATAATGGGATTCATAGTTTCAGCAATATAAAAGTAAACAGAGTTTCTTTTACTAACGGAACAAATCCTGATAATCCACAAAAGCAATATTAATGCCGTTTCTGCAACAAAAAGTTTGGGTAATCTCAAAAATAATTTTTTAACCTGAAATAGCAGGATGTCCACCCAATGAGAGTTTAAAAAATATTTGGTCTCTTTTAGTTTATGTGTTTTTACCTGCGCCTTCTCGATTTCCGTTGTGTTGTATAAAAACTTACTAATGTAAGCTAGATGTCTAACTCTGACAACAATATATATTGCCTTTCTCCTGTCTGTACGTGACGCTTAATGCAGATGAACTTGCTGCTTTCAACCAGTTTCCCACTTTAGGTCAATCTCGTTCAATGTTGCATTCCCTAGTTCAACTTTTCATGACTTCTGCACCCAACATTTGAGTTTTAAGATCTACTGTGAGTTTAATAACCTTGTCAAATGAAATAAGTACATTAGACGTATTCCAGTAAAACAAGCACAAGCATAGGTATGTATTATATTAACTATGTTAAAACTTTTGCGAGACAAAGCAAGATTTTCTTTCAACTGATCCTCTATTATAGTTTTTTTCATAAGCATTAAATCATGAGGTCAATGAATACGCTTAGCCGTGGTATTTGGCTACGCATGAATTTACGTTGACATGTTGAAAACCTGTCACTTCTCAAGAGAAAGATGAATAAATGGATAACACGTAAACTTGCAATAATAATAGCAAACATATATGCAGAGAAACCAGTAGTTTAAGCTTTTGTTGTATATATTATAGTAAAACACTACGAAATGACTTTTCAGTGTTTATTTTAAAAGCCTAATTTAATTATAGGTATATTTCGTACTAGACATATGGCATATAATATAATTTGCATTATTGCAAAATCGACATAAATTTCTAAAGAATAAGCAGTAAATGCTTAACTTTGATTCAAAGCCTGCACATTTAAATTTTATACAATATTATTTTGCCTTTCAAACTGAGTAAATAAGTAGCATTGCATTAGAATGTAATGATTAGATTTATAATATGCAAAGTTAAGTGTTATATCTCGACAATGTTTTGTAGGTCGGGTAATAGTTTTTACAGGTTAAACTAAGATTTTCTTTCGTAAGATCAATTTATTATAATTCTTTATCAGAATGAATGAAAGTGAAATGTATAGAGTATCCTTGATTGTGAGTAGATACGATTGGGTTTTTGGGTACATGCCGCATGAAACGTATTGAAACTAGTGTCCATTTTTCAGACAAGTTCAAGATGGATATTATGTAGGTCCAACGTGTGCAAGCATGTGTACAAAACCAGTATTTTCAGCTTTTAATTCCAAGTTTGTTTCTCAAAAGGCAAATACATTGACGCAAAAATGCTGTTCAAGTGTTTGTATAAAATGCGAAGATGATATTTATTATGTATGTACATTACATTCTTATATATTATAAAATGTGCCGCAAATAAACAAAATAGATCCTATTAAAAATGTTGTTCTTAACTAACCTTTAGCTTGATTCTGAACAACTTTAATTTTATACAAATTCATTGTAGGGTTGGTAGTACTAGTTACATTGTTTGTTTCAGTTAGTCAAACTTTTAGTGATTGACATTTCTTAGGAACTAAAAAATCCACGGAAACATGCGATATCGCACCACAGTGCAATACAAGTCCCAATCTTTACCGTATTTCTCTCTACATTTCCAATCTTCCCTAAATGTTCTGTGAATGAAAAGCCCCAACATAAAGATTAAGTAGTAAAACGGTTCTATACCATAATTGTGTCCTGGTATGGACCAAATCAGTATGGCAACACTTTCCCAAAAATAATTCATTTTTCTCGCAATACCCCACCAACCAGAAGTGAGCAAATATCCTGTTTCTAACTTATTAATTCCAGAGTGACTCACTAGGTACGCAACTTTCAAAAACCTTACAGATTTACCCCAGATTTTAACGTCTTTCCCGGACTTGATACAATCACGAAAATTTCTTTTTTGCCTCAAAACATCATAATTTAACCAAATAGCTAACAACCCAAACCCCAATAAAACCAGTGACTGTAAGGGAGTGATGTTTGTCATGTGATTAACAAAATAATATGACTGAAATGCATTAAAAGCTGGCATCCATACCAGTCCACCCCAACACAAATAGTAGCCTGCTTTATCGTGTGTCATATCTATCATTGTAAACAAATTACTTTCCAAATGAAATGTCTTAAAGATATATACACTTTGCAAAATAACGCTTGCCAAGTGTCCGTAGTCAATATTTTCATGAATTTTTACACTAGCCATAAAATATGTAACAATTAGCAACTGCCACATCATCATTCCAAAACGTATCAAAATAAGTTGTTTTACATCAATCCCAAAAAGTTTGGGATCAAGATTGGTTCCCCAGTAAAACTCGAATATCCAGGAGACTTTGTCCTTACTGTTAATATCTGTGCTGTGGTGCTTTCCATGGATGAACAAAAGTAAGCAGGTTATAACTCCTAAAGTGTTTAGAGCACGGATATTATCAGTAGTGTTTGAGAATATTAAAACGGCTAAGTTCGGATGCAAGAATACTCCAAGGAAAAAGATGAACATGGTTGAAAAATAGTAAAGCTCTCCAAGCGCCTGTTGACGAAAACGTGAAACAAAATTAAATTAATTATGAATGATAATCTTGCTTATGAATCTCGTGTTCCATGAGTTAATTTATGAAATCTGGAACATTATGAACGTATCTTGTAAGTACAGTGATAAATGTATAATAAATTTGTACCTTATATGTTTGAATTGCGCCAGGCTCTGTTTCCTGACCAAAAAAATTACATCGTTTTGTAAGTGCGAGCCAAATGAAAGCCCAAGTTACGATGCTTGAAATTAGTATCCACGCACTACAGTTTCCAAAGCCGTGATGAATATATCTATGTTTTGTGTCATCTGGATATAATTCAAATACAGTATAAATGGACAAGAATATTATAGCAAGTGGACCAAATTGCCGAGTCAGAAATAAGTGGAATCCTGAAATAATTTTTTGTTTTTCAGTGCAAAACATTTTCAGTATGAAAATATTTTTTAATAGATAACAACTAATTGCCGTGTTAAAACTAACTTAAGCTGCCAAGGAAAAATTTCAATCAGCAAAACCTCGGTTGAGATGGAATCTTAAAAAAAATTGCGACATGATTTGAATCCTCAAAATGTAAATAAACTTTTTTTAACGTTATTGGACATACAAGTGCACACACTTTGTTGCTTGTAAACCCTTTACAAAAACCTGTCTTTCTTCATGCGTCTATGTTTTTTTATCGTTTATGTAGTTGATAGTCGTTTTCTCTTGTTTGGCTACGTAATAATAACATTATGGTGTAGTTATGTTTATAAGCTTTAAAAGACCAAATGTTCTCAATGACATTGTGAAGCAAGTCAATAGAAAAGTTCAATGGGATGGACGGTAGCATAGGTCTAGAGTCAGCCAACCAAACCAAAAAACTGGATGTGACATTTACATTAGGTTAATTGAGATAACACACACACATGCATACATATTAAATAAACTGAATTTGTTTGCTTTTGCTTGAAATATTTATAAGGTTACTTTGCATCTTTTTTACATGTAGTTAGTGTCATTTTATGTAGTCGTTTTATAAACATTGTCTTCATAGCATGTCTCCTTAGAAAAGAACTTTTAACCTGATGAACTCACGCTATTAGGTACAATCGTTTAAATGAAAAGTTAACAAAATATGATACAACATCACATCTGTGACTACCCTTTCATTTATTACGTCCATATATTCTAAAACGTAACATGTTTTTTGTTAATACTACGTTTTAGGTTCACGAATATCTAGGTATAATGAATACATTCGAGTATGTTATTGGATACTTCAGGTTTTATCTATACTACGTAGAAAAGCATTGTTCTAATATTTATAGTATTATATGCTCATATGTTATTACGCGTAAACCAGCTTAGGATGCTTTCAGTTTTCAATTTCTATTCAGAATTGCACATGATGTGCTAAGTAAGTACGATGTTTTCCTTAAAATTTCAAGTATCATTATGGGCAACGTTTTATTTTATAAGTTCAATATATTTAGAGATTTTGTGATTATTCCTAATATGTTATTTTTGCAACATATTTTAACATTATTGAAACATTCAAATCTGATTGATTGGCAATTCTATTATGTAAATTATATTTACTTGCATATTTTGCAAAAAAAAGAACAGCTCTACACAAAAATTCTCATAAGCGCACAAATTACACATGTAATTTTTTGGCATTTTCACAACTTTGCATCTTACCATTTTTGATATTTTTACAATAATTACTAGATTATAGCAAATTTCAAGGATTAAAATTTGTTTTGCTTATAGTCAAAATATTTACAATTAAAATTATATTTTTGATGTGATAATTTGAACTTGTTCAATTTGCTTCTAACATTTCTGGCTTGCGAATGGTTGTGGCGTTTTTCAGCTTCTCTTCCCAAACCGGAATCATTGTAGAAATCCATTGTTGAAGCTCTTCCAGTTTTTCCTTAGAATCTTGCGCCTCTGTCTTCAAGATTGTTGTCGGGCAATCCAAATCTTCATGCAAGCACAATCCCAATATAGTATCATATGGAAGTAATGATGTTGAAGGAGTCATTTCCAATAGTTGTGACACGTGGAGGTTGGGTGGTGCAGCTTTTGATATTACAAAAATGAGTGACAAACAACACAAAAAAACTTTCAAAACCATTTTTATGCAAAAACTTAATAATTTAAAATTTCCAAAATTGCTCAAGAACGGCAGTAGAAATTGAAATATTTTGTTTATACGGAGAACAGTTTCAAACCTTGATTTAAATTAGTCGTGAGGGTTTACTAGCTGTGAAAATTTTAACTAAATGTGAAAGGATGGCACTATAACAAATGAATTGTCGTCAAGCAAATGTTTGGATGCTTACGCTAAGTTACATACTTGGTCAAAATTAATCGTAAACCATATAATATATGCATAATAATGCAAGGGAGGTGCTGCTTTACAATATAGTCCTGATTAATGGCTAGTACTCATAAAACTCTTATTGATAGGTTGATGGTAAACTTTTAGTAATTTTTAGTAAAACCGTTGAGATGCTAGTTCACATACAAGTAGGTGAACCAATTTGATTGTATAAATTTAGACAAAGAAGGAGAAATAAGCAATTTATTTATGTAAGAAGGATAAGACAACTTTTTTTGAGGAATGCAAATAAACCTATTCCCATTAATGAAAACAATGAATGCTTGCATCATATCACTTGGGACCTAGAAATAATAATGCATTTAAAAAATCCTAGATTACATTTTTAAGCATGATGTTAGCGATCATTGAAGTAAGCAATATGAAACTTAAATTGAGTCATACATATGAGTCTCTACATATATGTCTTGTTAGTCCTGTATGCTCACATCAGTAACATGCAGTGTGAATATTGATTGCAGAAGGTACCGATTATGCTTTAAATCAGGTAACTTAGAGAAACACTTTGCCAAACTTGTTCACTTGTTGTTATTTGCATATATTCATTATCGCCTGGTTTTTATTTGCAATATATTTTATTCAAAGAAAAATTTTAAGCTAAAATTATTGTGACATATTTAGTTGTTCATAATAAGTTACTCAATGTGACCAAATTGAATATTAATTTGAAAAACTGGTTGAGTTGATTTCTGCACGTTTTAGAGGATATGTCACGTTTGCTAGCGTAATACGCATAAAAAATAATTTTGTTTGGAGATCGTTTAAGTATTAGTAAACTGCTAGTTGTGCTGAGTAATTAAATCAAGAAACTCCCTTTCTACAAACTTGGTCAGTTCCGCGGCTTCCGTTTTTGTCATGAAATTATTTTTTGCAACCACACCTATCTGAAGACCACCCGTAAAGCTGAGGACAGTAAATCCTACCCCTAAAAATAGCAATTTAAAATTGATTTATGAAAAATTTGAGTCACAAATGTTAAGGCATTAATTACAAGGAATTGTTACCAATGGATCCTTGAAGAAAACCGGTGCTCATTGTCATTTCCTGGCAGGCACAGTCTCCAATTTCCAAGCCTTCTTCTTCCCCAGCCATATTTGATATTCCAGTAGTAACCACTCCAGCACCTGCCAAACTCACTCGTAGTGCTTTTGGCAGTGACGCTATCATCCATGTGATGCATTCCAGTTGTCTACTGTGATCGCTTGTTCTAAAGTAGTCGTAAAGTTTATTCCAGTGACGAAAACTCAGATGAGTGCTGTCCGTAATGCACATAGATAAATGATTTGTAAATGTTGATGGATGACCATCTTTTGGAAGAATTAGGTAAAATGGGAGGTTCTCTTTAAGTCGTGGATAAACTTTGGAAAATTTCCTTAAGGAACTCATAATCGTACTTATTATTACAGATGTTGGTCGTACGACATTCGCTCTGGCAATATTTTTCACTTTCTTTAGCTCAATTTGTTTAGTAATTCCAATAAATAAGTAAGAAGACACTTTTGAGCACACCTGTCCACTCCAATTTTGCCCACACGCTAGTAGTTTCCATTTTATAAGTTGAGCATGTAAATTAATTATTCTGAGAGGAAAAACTAAACCGATTTTAATTCTTTTCAAAAGAGATTTTCTCCCAAATTTGGGGCTTTTGGCTGTTAACCTTTTTTTTCCCCCAAGACACTCCCCAACCAGCTTTAAAATTGATCTCCCATCTGCAATTGAGTGATGAATTTTTAAAGCTAAAAATTTTTGATTCCCATTATTATCTTCAAAATATGTTAACTGCCATGGACTTTGATTCTCTTTGAATTTACTATTCATAATCGTTTCATGAATACTTGAAACATTTGTAAAATTATTTTGTAGAGTCTTCATTCTTATATGATTTCCTGTACAGAAGGCATAATCATTTTTCCAAAACGGGTAGCCCATGAAATTTATTAGATATTGTTTAAGCTCAGGATATCGTAAAATATCTGAGTTTTGATTGATCCTTGCACAAATCACATTCTTCTCAAAAATCCTTGTAATTTCTGAAAGGCACATGGAGCCGCTGAGCTTAAGCACGGTTACAACAGAACAGTTAGATGAGTTTTTCATGTAGTCATCATCTGATAAAATAGTGCTTGTTGTGCAGTTTAGTGCTCGGAGATCCGGTTTTCTTATCCTTGCAATTACAATGACAACAAATCTGTATATGAATCCTATTATAAATAGTACCAATAACAGAATTGCGTTGATTGGGGCAATTAGAAATATTATTACGTCCGGATCCATTTTAATTGTTGCAAATGTTATGACAAGAGATCTGGTTGTTAGAATGTACTGCCCTAAAAGAAATTTCGCAAGCTCTTTATCATTGGCGAGTCAAATTGTATCTTTGAATGTTGTTTGCTTCTTTTCAACAATGAGCAAACATATTCACACCAGCTCAGCTTGTTGAACTCACAAGGATGCTTTGCGACATGGCCCCTCTCATATTGGTTTTCATTTGTGTACAAGTTCATTTGTTCTACCTATTAGGGTAGGAATGGTTTATCTTGTTGGGTAATACAATACTTTGGCAATTGCGTTTGTATTCCTTTCATTTCTAGTTAAAATTATCTCTAATGATCCTTTACATCTTATGTGAAAAGTCACAAAAATCTGAGTGCAACTAAATGCATGCTTTCCTTGTCAGTAACGTTCATAAAGAAAAGGTTAATAGGACGAGTAACTCTTGTATAAGTAGAATACCTATTTTCCTTACTACTTAATAAATGATTCCATTTACATTTCCCGTATATGTAGTGTATATATCGCACATTTGAATTTATTGTCAGGTCTTTGAGAGGTGACAGCAGATGCCCATAGCTTAAGTTCAGTCAACTAGTTTCTAATATTAATATTTTGTGTATTACTTTCGTCATTGCATATTCCTTAATACTACAAGTATTATTTTAGTCCTCATTCCGTGCTTAAAGTTCAAAATTCATAATACAATCATTCAAGAAGTCAGGTCAGTGGGGTTTAGTCTTGTAAAAAATTGCTTACAAATGCCAGCATAAAACGAGAAAAGGAGATATGTGCATGCTTATCCTTCTACCTTAACATTGATTTGGTGACCGTGATTTAAATATGTACTCAAGTCTCTATGTAAAAAAAGCCCTTAGATACACGGTTGAACTGATATTTAATAGAATAAAATTAGGTGATCCTATGACACATGCTTCACAAATAACTGTGGGAGGAATCGTGTAACTTTTCTCTTAATCCTGAGATCAGCTAAAACCTCTTAATCCAAGATTAGCCAAAATATAATCACGAATCATGTAACTCTTGGTTTAATCCAGAAGGTCGGATTAGGCGGGATTAACCTTA
>JAQIXX010006888.1:0-11617 GCA_034700605.1 Willowsia nigromaculata | reverse complement strand
TGGATTTTCCTCACCTGAGTCTTCCCAAGTTAATTATTTGAATCACCCGAATATTGGACACTACAGATATGGTATGAATATTTCAAGGTATGAAAAGGGTTATGCATAATTACGTTTTATACGATGTGTATTCAATGTGGTTACGTGTAAGTTTATTGGTGGGAATTACAGAGACGAAATTTAAAATAAAAATTTCTGCATTGTATGCAGTACCCACAATTTAGGATGTACTTGTAAATACAAAAACTGAAAAGTTTCATAGTCAGCATTGGCCATGATTGCAAAAATCTGCTGAAGGAACACGAAAAGATTCAGCGTGGTATTTACGAATTTATGGTGGCTTACGAAAAGTTGTGCCGTGGGGGCTACTGCTTTCAATAGTTAATTGCTACGGGTTTACATCCGACTATTTTATATCACCCTTCATTTAAATTGAAAATGCATTTCCTATAGTCAACCTTGTTTTTTACTGTTAGTGACAATAACATTATTCCCACGACAATTCACTGGCTACGTCATCGGTATTCTTGCAGTTTTCTCTACTCGACTTTTCTGTTTCTCAAATGATACGTCGGTCATAAATCTTGGGTGAAAGTAAGCGTAGAAAATGCGTAAATAATGTTTTCATTCAGTTATTAAATTGTAGTCGATATAAGTGATATTTATTCAATAATTCAATAGATTTAATAAATATGATACATACCAAACTCCCACTATTTGAGTACGATGGGATTAGTACTCAAATAATGTACTTGTTCATTGCAATTTGCAAGCATATTTGCATTCATTTACAAATTAAGCTATTTTTCATAACATGGTTCTACTCCGAACTGATCCTTTTATTTACAAGATTATAAATCATGTTGCAAGGTTATTTAAATATCTGATCTTAGTTTCTGCCTTCTGCCACCAGAAGAAGCTGTACAGTACAGTTATTACCAAAGTCCACACATTTTAGTGAAGTTAGAGGCTCAACAAAGTTGAGTGACCCAAAACGTACTTCTACAACAGTGCTACTTTTATGGAATCTTTTCCTCAACGATGCTTCCAATTTATTTGGCTTTTCAATATTAACAAAATGTCGCCTGAGTTCCTTGAATGCATTTTCAGATCTAAAGTATACTTGACCCATCAACGATAAAATAAGAAGTAATGCTAATCCAGTTTCTACGAAAATCGCTGCTAAAAAGGCAATTTGCAGCACGTTTTCTTCTGTCCATGAAGTGCTAACCAATGCGGTTAGGCTAGAAGATTGAAATGCCGTTGCACCAAAAATTGTAGCACTCATGAACACGTTCTTCTGAACCTGATTCATCAATGTCGCAAGTAGTTGTATTGTCCGATACACGATAACTTCCTCTTGTATTGATAAAACTCCGCTTTTAACAGCTTCCTCGTACCTATAAAATTGAAAAATTAAAGTACATATGTTAAAGGTGACAAACATTTTATACTTAAGCTTGCTGTTAGTATAACACGTTACATTTTTATGTATTCTTGGAGATTAATCGATCCCAACATGACAATACCACACACTGAAATTGGGGCAGCGAAAAAGACAAAGCTCCATATCCAGTAATTTAAAATGAACAATGGAAACTTGAAGAACAGGACTATTGCCCATTGTATAAATGGGTTTGAGATATGATGCTGGCCACATGAGCATTCTGGAAGTAGCCAATACCCAACAATGGCTGGAGTGCAGGAATTGTTCCAGGTAAAGCCAAAAAGTACAGTTGTGGGTATGAACGGAACCAATATAGTAGCACCGTATGCAAGAAGTATGTTTAGATTGGCTATATATGATAACTTCCTTTTGCATGTGATGAAGGCAGGAAGAAGTTTAGGAAAACTTAGAAGTCCATTGATATATTTACAAATTGTGGCTGCGTCTCTTTTGCAGACCTCAACAACCCCGTGAGTAAATACGATACCAACCATGTCAAATACGTATATATATTTTTGAATCAAGGTCAGTTTCATTTTACTCATTAGTGCGTGAACTCCTTGAACGAGAAATACAAATATTAACATTTTATGGACGAGAATCTTTTTCTTTAACGATGTGATTTTAGGAGTCAGGTTTGAAACAGCTTTTATTTTTGACTCTGATGCGTCCCAGTAAAAAATTAGACTGTTTAATGCCCCGCCTAAGTGGGACATTGCATTAAACAGCTTTAAATGCTTTTGTAACATTGTGTAGTCAGAACGAGGTTTTGATGTGAGTTATTCTAAGAATGTTGCTTTCACCACTGAAAATGTTATGCATCAAATTTAATTTTCCGGGTTAAATTTTCATGCACGTTTTCATAAAACAAAATTATTGTTTATTGTCCAAGGCAGCAGTTGGTATTATGAATATAAATAACCATAAAACTCAAGCGTTGGCATAGCAACAAATATAAAGTCAAGTTGTTGTTTAGTTTAGCAAAATTTTGTTATTCCAAAAAGGAGTTAGCATTTACTTTCCTGTTAAGCACATTTCATGTAAAAATTACACCTAGTATGGTTTTACAAAGCGCGTTCGGTCGTTTGATTCAAATCCATTTGAGTCACTTTTTGATTCATAAATAATGATTCTATATACTATTTGATTAAATATGATTTTTGAATTAATAGATCGTAAGAGTCAATGATTTTTAGAATCAATGTCACTTTGAATAAAACCAAACAAAAAGTCGACAGAATGTAAATTTGTTAATGATATATTCTATATTATTTCCTATAATTCATTGGTTTGCCCTATTTTACATTAAAATATCCCAAAAACTAAAAAACAACCATTGTTTGCATACAATGAATTTTAGAAGATAATCCATGATTCGGTCTAAACTTTGAGATTTTATGTCAGAATATTTACTTTTTTAATTTGTCGATAAGGAATGAAAGGTTGTTTCTGATAAAAAAAAATTTACACGCTACACGCAATGTTTTTAACTATAAAAATAATAATAAAATATCAAATGGTCAATTCGTTGTCACTGTACTTATTACATACATACATGTAGGGTTCTAAAATACTTGCAAAATTAGACTTCAGATCTAGTCTCTGAAATTCCGTACACTTCTACATACTTTCCCCTGCGGGGAACATTACTCCACCTTATACGCACTTACAAAAAATACTTGTCAACTCCTCTTGGGTAATTAAAAGCGATGGGGCGATTAATCTACTTGCTAGCGTATTTAAAAGCGTGAAGTGACTGAATAGTGAAATATTTTTGTTAAATTTGATGGAGGTACAATAAATATCTTCAGTAAGCGCAACACTTTTCCCAAACTTTGCTGTCTTAAAGTGATTAGTTTATCATATAACATTCAGCGCGCTGAATACTTATGCCTTTTAAGCTGTTAAATCTTACCATATTGTGCATTGCCTTGCCAATTAAATGCATCCATATATTTAAAATTGGCTTTGGAATCACTGCTTGTTATTTTGTAGATTCGTATCAAGAAATTTAACTAAAAGGCATATCAATGACATTTCTGGTGTACCAAGTTAGATGGTACTGTTAGTGCATTCAAAACATCTATACATTTAATAACTCGAACTTTACACCGAATCATGGATCATCTTATAAAACTAAAAAACTATATGCTAAATAATTATTCGATTTCCATTAACGGTATATTTTCATGTGAAACAGTGACAAAACCATGAGCCATAAATGTAAACGTAATGCCATTCTATACTTTAAAATTGACTCAGCAATAAATGGGACCTTCTGGCTGATTTTTTGTTCATTTAAATACATCACAGGTCCGTGCCTGTCGTCAAATTAGCAACGAAATTTTATTTGAAATATATTGACTCGGACGTTAGCAAGAATTACCCGGGGTAAAAAATCACCAAACATCCGAAATTTTTTAAATTTTTGCTTTACATTGCATTTCGCCATCTTCCCTTTTCTTATTTTTTTGATGACAAGTGTAAAGCTCAAGTTAAAACTACAGATTTTATCTTTATCTCTAAAAACTAGACCTTTTCATTTACTTCCTTCCTTCCTCATTTTAAAATTTATCGCATACGTGATACAAATGCGATTACGATGACAAAATATTTTCCAGCAATACTAGTTTAAGTCAATATTTAACTGCCTTGTGGATAAAATTTTGTGATTTGTGTAGTCCAATTGGAGAAGAATCGCCACAAATTAACGGAACTTTTGGTTGACAAAGAAAGCAATGGAAAGGTGCAGTGGTTCACCCGTATGTTTAAAATTTACATGCCAAATGCAAAAGACTATGAAATTATGGTGGATAGCCGGAAATTTTATATTTTGTCGATTTTTAGATTGGTTTGATTCAAAGTGACATTAAATTAAAAAATCATTGAATCTTACGACTTATTGTTTCAAAAAGCATATTGAATCAAATGGTAATTAGATATATTAGAACTGAATCAAATAGTACATGATTAAAATGGATTTGAATCAAACCACGGTAGACCGTTACAATGCTATTGTGAATGCCACATTCTTCTATTCTACTTCACCTACGCAAACTCTTTCTTAATTCCGTTAATACATGGTTGTTTATTACCTTCAAAATATCAAAACATCTAATTAAATGTACATTTAGAACTCAACTAATAAAATGTGGTACATTTATGCATGGCATGAAAACATGGCAAGGCTAACCAGTTTTAATTGATACATAAATAATGCGGGAAGATTTCATTTAAATAAGTACATATTCTCACAAAGTTATTTCATGCATGTCCAGAAACTGAAGCCATGTTAATATGAAGGAAATGTGTGTTTTATAGACAGGTGTGGACATTTACCTACTTCTACATCATTAAAACGTGGAAAGTTTCAAGTTAAATTTTTAATTAAGTTGAAGGTTGTCAACAAAAATTATCTAGAGACACTCATGGATGCTAGAATTAACATAAACACCACTCTCTAATAATTATTCCATAATGTTTGTTTTTTATTTTGCCAGGCTTTCAGGCTAAATACAGACAGGACTAATGTGAAGTTGTATTGGTAAAGCTGCAAATTATGTGAAGTCGGAAATATAAACTGCTTTTATCTTCATTTATGCTACATTTTTACTAATACTACTAATGTCAAGACATATGTTTAAATTATTTAAAGACGTAACACTCAAGACAGTCAGATTACCTAAGATTCTAAAACGATGAAATAACAAGTCTCTGAATAATTCCGTTGGGTACATAGTTGTTCTAAATTACTAAAGCATTAGGCACAATTTTTGTAACAAAATTCTTGTAATAAGTAGAGAATCGTTCGGGATAGCAAACATTAAACAGCCATCTACCATTTTCAACTACACTTTATTAATATCTACATTTTTGCATTCATTAACGAAATTCACTGTTTAGTTAATAATGTGGTTCTCCTCCGAACTAATATTTTTATTTGCAGGATTTTAAATAATTTCTTAAGGTAATTTTAAATATGTTATTTTAGTTTCTACCTCCAGCCACCAGAAGAAGCTGTACAGTACAGTCATTACCAAAGTCCACACATTTTAGTGAAGTAAGCGGCTCAACAAAATTGATTGACCCAAAACGTACTTTTATAGCACTACAACTTTTATGAAACCTTTTTCTCCACGATGCCTCCATTTTACCGGGTTTTCTGTTAAAATTTAAATATCGTCTCAATTCCTTGAACACATTATCAGATCTAAAGTATACTTGACCCATTAACGCTACAACAAGAAGTGATGCTAATCCACTTTCAATAAAAACTGCTGCTAAAAAGCCAACTTTCAGCATGTTTTCTTCTGTCCAAGAGGTTCTAACCAATGTGGCTAAGCTAATAGATTGGAATACCGTAGTGCCAGCAATTGCAACGCTCATAAACACCTTTTGTTGAATCTGGTTCATCAATACTGCAAGTATTTGTATAACACGATACACGACGGCTTCTTCTTTGATTGATAAGAATCCGCTTTTTACAGCCTCTTCGTACCTAAAAATACAAAAAATAAGGTAGATATATGTTAAAGTTGACAAAAATTAATATTTTAAGTTGTTGTTAGTATAACACAATACATTTTTAAGTATTCTTGAAGAGTAATCGATCCCAACATGACAATACCACACATTGCAACTGGGCCAGCATTAATAGCAAAGCTCCAAAACCAATGATTTAAAATAAACAATGGTAACTTCAAGAACAGGACAATTACCCATGATATAAATGGGTTTGATAAAGGAAGCCGGCCACATGAGCATTCTGGAAGTAGCCAATATCCTACAATGGCTGGAGTGCAAGAATTATTCCAGGTGAGACCAAAAAGTACGGTTGGAGGTATTAAGATAACTAATACAGTAGCTCCATATGCAAGAAGTATATTTAGATTGGCAATGTATGATAATTTCCGTTGGCAAGGGTTGATGTGTGGAATCAGTGTAGGGAAACTTAGAAGTCCATTGATATACATACAAATAGTAGCTGCGTCTCTTCTACAGACATTAACAACCCCGTGGAATAATATAACACAGATCATTTCGATTCCATATATGTATTTTTGTATCAAGGACAGTTCCATGTTATTGATTATAGCGTAAAGCCCTTGAACGAGAAATAAAAATATTAATAATTTATGAATGATATTGTTTTTCCGTAAGGATGCAATTTTTTGAGTCAGGTTTGGAACGAGTTTTATTGTTGATTTTGCTGTGTCCCAGTAAAAAATTAGGCTGTTTAATGCCCCGCCTATGCGGCACGTCAAGGAAAACAGCCTCAAATGCTTTTGTAACATTATGCTGTTAGATTAATAATGGATCGGATGTAAAAACGACCAAAGAAGTTTTATTATAATCACCGAAGTTACTTTATGTTTTATGTACAAATCGTTGTTGAGCTTTCTGTGTTGAATTTTCATCAAGGTTTCTATGAAACAAGCTGACTGCTGATTTCAGGGGTAGCAGATTGTATTATGAATCAAATAACCATAAACTCAAGCGATTGTAAAGAAAATAAGGTTTGTTGTTGTTTACATAAAATTTTGTTATTCCAAAAAGGACTTTGCATGTGGGTTTTCTGTTACACAAAATTCATGTAACAATTTAGATTCGGTATGGTGTTATAAAGCGTGTTCGGTCCTTTGGTTCAAATCCATTTGAATCATTTTTGATTCAGACATAGAATTCAATATACCATTTGATTCATTATGCTGCTTGAATAAATAAGACGTATGATTTAATGCTTTTTTGAATCCATGTAGCTTTAATTTTTCGGAGTACTTAACACTAAATAACCATCTACCATATTCAAATGCATTTTATTAGCACCTACTTTTTACTGCAAACATTTTTGCATTAATTTACAAATTATGCTATTCAATTCATAACATGTTTCTACTCCGAACTGTTTTTTATTTACAAGGTTTCAAAACGAAATCCTGATGCAAGATTATCTAAATACCGTAAAATCTCAAATGGACGCCCTCCTCCTTAAACGCGCACCCTCTAATAGACGCCTCATCCGTTTTCATTTATTAAATTACCGCATGTAAAACAACTGTGTGTTATAGTGAATAATCAAAATTATTTTCTTTGATGGATTTTATCATAAATGTATGCATTACGCTGAAGATATCTTTCGAAACTTTGGAACAAAAAGTTATCGGAGTAATTTAGTCGCCTCCCTCCATTACGCGGCTCCCCCTAATAAAGGCCCCGGCGTCTACGGACTAAAAAATATTCGATGTAAATAGACGCCCCGGCGTCTATATGAGATTTTACGGTATGTTACTTTAGTTTCTACCTTCCGCTACCAGAAGAAGCTGTACAGTGCAGTTATTACCAAAGTCCACACACTTTAGTCAACAAAATTGAGTTACACAAAACGTACTTTTACAACACTGCAACTTTTATGAAACCGTTTCATCCATGATGCTTTCATTCTACCCGGTCTTCAGTTAAAAGCAAAATATCGTCTCAATTCCATGAATGCATTATCAGATCTAAAGTATACTCTACCCATTAGCGCTAAAGTTAGAAATAATGCTGATCCACTTTCAATGAAAATCGCTGCTAAAAAGTTGATTTTCAGCTGTTTAAAAGTTTTGTTGCACAACACGGTTGTAACAAAGAGTAAATATAATTGTTGTTTACAGTTAATAGTTTTGTTATTTCTAAAGGAAGTTTGAACATGGTTTTCTGTTACGCAAATTTCATGTAACAATTTAGACCTATTATGGTTTTACAAGGAGCGTTTGGTCGTTTAGTTCAAATCCATTTGAATCATGTACAAATTTGATTAAGCTCCAATAATGTAATATACCGTTTGATTCAACATGCTTTTTGAATGAATAGATCTGAAGATTCAATGATTGTTTAAATCAATGTTATGTTGAATCAAACCAAGCCAAATATAATTTTTTCAGTTACCAACCATAAATTAATAATCTTTTGCATTTGGCATATGCTAATTTTTATAAATACAAAGCACACACAATGAAATTCTAGACTTTAAAGTAGACAGCCATAAATGGGGCTGTTTTTAACCTCAAAAGATTTGAGTAGTTGTTGACTATGACTGGTGGGTGTGTATGATGATGACAATTCACAATGTGCAATTAGGAATGGTAAAAAATGTGTACGATGTTAGGTAAACTGATCAGTTATTTTGGGGATAAAAAGAATAATGAAAAGTCAAGAATTTATTTGTACATTTGGTCAAATTGATACTTCAAAAATAGTACTGAAAGTTCCCCTTAAAGATAATGCCAATTTAGAAGAGTAGGTAATTTTGCTCCGCAGAGAGGTGACCACACACAAGTAAAGTTGGTTGGAGAGTGAATTGCCAAGAGCAGCTCGTCAGTTGATTACTTCTGTTCGTGAGGTGGAAAAGTACGTGTCCACCGTGAATTGGACGCTTCGTCTTCTATCAGTTGAGACAGAAGAGGTCTGTTCACAAATCTGAAGTGGTTATTTAGTATGATAATTGCTGTTGAGTGTAGTTAGGTTGCTTGTGAATGGGAGTAGGAATGGTCTTCAGATCGTTGACTTATCGTGTTGCTCTGTGATTGGCCTTGCTGCTGACTGAAGACAAGGAGAGCACGCTGACTTCAGGCATAACTTAGAATATTACTGCACTGTCTACACATACTTACTGGGTTATACATTCTGACATGATACAATACACTTCATTCTGAACACCCCCTTTAATACGCGCCTCCCCTCCTAATCAATGAAATTACTGAGAAGTGTCACATGTACAACATTGCATGTATGCATTCATTCAAGTTACCATAAAACACAGTATTTGATCTTTTTTGCCTTATATGTGTATTTTCAACACACAAATCATACATAAAAACTTAGTTTTATCTCATATTAATGCATTACGAAGAATGTATTTTAGAAAATTTGTCAAACGAAAAGTTAACGGAGTAAATAGACACCCCCCCTCAATTACGCGCCCCTTTTATAAACGCCCCGGCGTTTACGGACGAAAAAATCGATTTTGCACGTAGACGCCGAGGCGTCTATTTCAGATTTTACGGTATACAGTTTTCATTATTTTCCTTACACATGAGTCGCCCGCTGCTTTCCGTACGCTGTATAGTGATTTTGAAGGTTATCCATTGCACAAGCACATCTCTAAAGTCTAATTAAATATATGCAAAATTTACATGATTAGTTAGTACTTTGTATCTGAGAAACATGCCTTATGAGTCATAATGTCAAGAATTATCTTTGCTAGGGGAACCATTGAAAACAACAACGCTAAGGTCAGTCCACATGCTATAAACCAAATGAGATAGCGCAATAAATATTTAAAACTACAAGGATGTAAAAACCCTGTAGTGTCAATATCAAATGCTGTGATCTTATCGAGTGCTGACATCACTAAATAGAAAATTAAAGTATTTCATTGCAATTGCCTGTGTGGTAAAAAGGGGTTATACCGTTAACACCGTTAAAAATCTTTAAAAACTTTAGTTATGCAAAATGATTAGTGATAAAAATGTTTTCAAATGATACCACACGTGACCAAAACTAGTCGTTAATACCTATCGTGTTTAACGGTTGCCATTGATCGTTGGGACTGAAACTTCTTTTAGGTCTATATTTTGACTTAAGTTTGACTTGAGTAAGTAAGTCAAGCCGTGATGCAATTTTTGAGAAATCATATTTACACATAGACAGGAAGAGCAAAATAGTAACTGTAAATCAAACACTACATGCATTGGATAGTTGCATTTACATTACATAATAGGTTCATGCGAATCAAGGTCGTCCTGGTGGACATTTATTCAATAACGAGCCGAGACGTGTATTTCAAATAAGTCGTCAAAAGTTTGAATCTTGATAATGTGAAAATGGATATATTTATAATTGGGTTATTATTGGACTAAAATGTTTTCAAAATATTCATGTTTATCATAAGTACAACTGTGGAAAGCTTAAACATTTCCCGTTTCTAAAACCACAATACCCTAGGTACATATTTTTAGTAAATTTGCTTAATTTACTGCATCTACTTTTAATTTGAAGTCGCTCTTAGACTACTTCATTTACTAGATTAGACTTCAGGTGTGTGCTGGTCATTGTATTTACTTAAAATTAAACACAAATGTATGCATATGATATGAGTATATGAAAGGGTTAAGTTCATAGTTATCTATTTTTCAACCTTTTCATTGAGTGCTTACAATTGTATTTTTATTTGTCTCTTTTTACTATTAAATTCATTTTTCATTCCTTAAAATTGTAAAATCCATGAGCAATTTTGTAGCCTACATAGCTTACCAAATAATCCAGCCAACTATAATAGCGTTATTTATTTCAAAACTATCCTCTGGTCTATTTCATGTAATAATTGCAATTAATTAGACAATTAAATTGAAAAAATCAAAATTACCCAACGTATGACGGTGATGATTCATTACGATGATGAGCCATTAATCTAGTTACAGTACAGTGACTACTGGCTACTATGAATGCGAAATCATGCATATTGATTATTAACTAACATGTAATTCTTACGCACAAACATGCAAGGATAAATAAAAACGATTCATTTGCATTTTCCAGGTTGATTATAATAGGTGAATTGAAACGAGGACTTTACGTCTTCTACGTAACGATAAGCCTTCCCCTATCGGTATTGAATTTACTTTTTTAAAGTCGAATTTAAATAAACATACAATCAATGATGAATTCTTGTGTTTTAACAGATACAGTAACTAGAAGGGCGTAATCCCTGAAAAGCAACGCCTTAATGCTCTGGCTCTGATATCGACGCCATTGAACAGAAAATAAAAATAATTGTTGTTGCGAACTTTAAAGTCGTTATACCGTAAAACCGTTAATTTTTTGAAATTTTGTGATGACGAAAATGATCAGTGTAAAAAATGCAATCGAATGATACCATACATGCCCTATGTTGATTAGGGTGAAATTGGCGGTTATAACGGTTTCCGATGTCCGTTTGGTCTGAAATTCCTTTCAGGCCTTTGTGTTGACCTAAGGAATATGTGTACAAAGTTTGGTGTCAATCGGTCAAGGAGTTTTTGAGAAATCAAATCGTGTACACATACATACAGACAGGACTTCCAAAGCAGTAACCCCTTATAATGCATATGCATGCATTAAGGCATTAATAATATGCATGTGTAGTTTGTC
>JAQIXX010006887.1:0-11618 GCA_034700605.1 Willowsia nigromaculata | reverse complement strand
ATGTGATACCTCATTCGAAAGCTCTTGTCAAGTAAATCACTTTCCCATAATCAGTTTTTGCATACATAGCTCCCTCTTGCGGAAATCGCCGAAAACATAATTTTTTTCACCTTCAATACCACTTATCGTCGTCGAACAAAATCGATATCATCATGAATCATATTTCATGATTATAATTGATCATTATCAACATAATTCATACAAAAGCGGCGTCTTTATATCGTATTTGCAGCGGTTTATTGGGTTTGTGTTCGTCTTGATTGCGTGCGTTAAATATGATTTTGATATAAGAAATCTTGATTAACAAAATTACAAGATGTATATATGGTTTGCAGGAGTGCATTTAATAAAAGTATTAGTAGTGTTATCTTGGCCTTAACATCTGGACTATGAAAATCTGCCTCAAAGGATGAAAATTATTATTCAAAGTTGACAAATTTCTCTCCAATATTATAGTACATGAACCAAAAGTACTGCTGAAACGTCAAACTTATAATTTGAACAATCAATGATTACACTGATACAGCCGAATAAGCTGCTCAACTGAATAGATGCACAGATTACTCAAGTACACTAAAATAGCACCTGCTTAATGTGGTAGATGTAATGACTTTCGAAAATAAAGCAGTAATGTACGAAGCTTACAAAATTCATCATCCATACAAAAAAATACAACAAGCAAAATACCCAACGACTAAAAAATTTCACAAGAACAAACCCACAAAATCCAATCAATTTTCATGTCCCGATGTTAAGCCCAAGAAAACCCTACTAATACTCTTATTAAATGCACTCCTGCAAACCATATATCCATTTTGTAGTTTTATTGATCAAGATTTCTTATATCAAAATCACGCAATCAAGACCAACACAAACCCAATAATTACGAAGCACACCAACCCCGAACATTATAAACGCGATAACAGGACAACACAAGAGTTCTCAAGTAACATCACCGCACCGTCGTCATCACGAATCACCATGGTTATGTAGACGACGAAGAAGAAGCACTAGTTAGTTTAAAAACATGGTGAATTGGAGAAGAAGATGCTTTGATATGTGAGAACGCGCATACACACTTATGTTAAGACTCATGTACGTGTGGAGAAGATGTAGGATTAATACACTCTCGTGTTAAATGTCGAACCCTTTTTTTCTCTTCCTTTTTTTCTCGTCGAGTTTGAGATTTTTCTTTTTGGGAGAGGATTTTAATGTTTTTTTTTGGGATGTTGTGGTGCTCTTTTCAGAGAGTGTTTATGTTTTTATGCGTGTGTGTGTAATTTTTGGGTATGCTATCTCGTACCGGAATGTTGAAGCTTTTGGGGTCGGGGGATTTCGTTTTTTTTTTGAGTTTATGTCGGGGGTTTTTGTCGAGAGGGGGATTGTGCTGTGGAGAGATGGCGGGTGTGATGGGATTTTTTTGGGGGGATTCGTGTTGAATGAGTTGAAGTTATTTTATGGAACGGGTTGGTGTCGGGGTTGGTGCTTTTGGGATAATTATGGGGGATTTTATCGTGATGCGTATTTTTTGGGGTTGTGTTTGTCGTTTTTTGGGAGTAATAATTGTTTTGGAGGTTTATGCACGATTTAATTAAGTTTTGGTGTGAATTTTGAGGGTTTCTGATTGGTAGCGTTGGAGTGGAGGTTGTCTGCAATTAGCCGTTGGTCTGGGGTTTTTATAATTTCCGGGATGCACATGCATAATTTCTGTTTTGATGAAGAACTTAATTTGGCTTTATTTGAGATATCGTGAAATTTTGGTGATTCAAAGGGATTTAATTTCTAAGGGATGGGCGGACATGGAAATTCTTACAAATGCCTTGGGATCAAGGACTTGCCATCCCTGGTGAACTCTGACAAATCTCTCGTGAGATTTGAAGAAAGCGGTGACATTTAACCGTGTACATTCATTCATAATTGACCGAATGACCATTGTCAGATTTCATGAGAATTTAAAAAAATTGAATTAAATGTTTAACGATTAAATTGCAACACTTCATGCTGAATTCCAAGTCATTTTACTTGTCTCAAATACCGATGCTGTAATGTTCATTATTTAACGATCAGAGATCGACGTGCATGTACGCAGCTCCATGAGTGTTAACGAATCAACCAATTTTACATTCAACACAATGAAAATTTAAATTTAAGAACCGCCCGTCGAACATGTTTAGCCAGTATTTTATTCATAGAACTCTACGAATCCAGTTCATGATTCTCTACGCGTCTCAAAAAATAATATGCTAATTCCGAGAAAGTATGTGAACCATTTATGACATTCGGTTACAATGAAATCCATGCAAAATGAACACTCTTTTTGGGTGCATTTTAAAATGCGTTTGATTAAAAATTTATTTGGAGGTCCACTATTCTCATTACAACGTTTGAAGGTTAAAGAACCCTAGTCAGTATGTCGAGAAAATTCAAGGAAATTTTCAAAAGTCCTGTGGTTTGGGGGAGGTGGTTCCCCACTGTCCCTAGTACCACGTTTCTGCATTCGTTCCAACTTGCACTTCCAGTCTTAAGGAAGCTGGCGTACCGTTGGAATACCGGAATCGGGGTTAAACGACTTTGTACGACGGTTTCGATCTGAAATGTACCGTTACGTATTTGAGTGAATTTTTCACGTTATTTCCAGGAGCGTTATGATTAATTCTAAGCAGTAATATCGATATTTAATGGGAGAAGATACTTTGCATTCACTATTTTTGTGTACGTAACCTTTGAATCATACCCACACTGCAAATCGCAAGAATGCATGTTTTCTTTGTTTACGTAAGTTCATAAGTTGATTAATGTCAGTTGAGTGCATAAAGTTCAGCATTTTTAAGGGAAGGTTGTTTAGAGAGTTATTTTTCATGCTCATTTGCAGAACTGACGTTTGCAGCAGTGATATGCTATACGGATAGTTTTAAAGTATTGAATGTCATTGGTTTGCAGAGTTCAAAAAAAAATTAAGATAGTTAATGGCTCTCATGTTATAATTCTCCCAATGAGTCTGTCCATGACGGGAGATCAATTATCTGTTGAGTTCATAAGTTCAGGATTTCAGTTTAATTTTACAAGATTGCATCTGACAAAACTATTCGATTCAAATCCATTTGGCATTCAGCAAACTTGAATCTATGCAAGAAAAACAAATGAACAGGTAGCATAAGTTTTCGGTGAATTTTGTGCTTGATTCAACTCCAACTTTCATGAATTTTTATGCAAATCTGTATCCTCAATCGTTATAGATTTTTTTCATGGAATACGTATTTTTTTAAAAAAACTGGTTTAGATTAATTTCAGATTTTATTCAATCGATGCTAAAATGCAATCGATTATTTAAATGCATTTTGTTGAATTTTTAATGGCGATTTTAATGATGCTTGCTGCTTAAACGTGCAATCAAATATTAATATTAGGATAGTATTGAAACTTGGATCCGTTCGTGTTCGGGAATCAGGTATGTGCTGAGTGCATATGTTCAGCTACCAGACAATTTTTCAGATTAAAAATTACTGGATTCGAACATATGAGAGTAACCATTTCGTGATTGCAATTAAATCTATGGTGGAAACAAGGAAGCACACTGGGTGAATTTTAAAATCTGCATTGAATCCGTTCATGTTTGGGAATCCGGTGTCTTCAGGGAGTTGAGCGCATAGGTCAGGTTTCAGTTGCATTTTACAGATTGACAAATTAGTCGATTCAAATCCAAATCTGAATCTATGCAAGAAACACAGATGAAGGTAGCACAAGTTTTGGGTGAATATTATGCTTGATGCGAACTTAAAGTGCTCCAATTTTCCTGAATTTTGATGCATATCTGTTTCTCAAATTGTATGTGACCGATGCTTCGTTGCAATTTGCAATGCTTCCAGATGTCATGAATTAAAACGTTTGAAGTTAAACGAAGTTTAACAGTTAAAGTTATGCTGAAATACGAACCGGAAATAACCAACCTTCCAGAACTCATGCACAAGTTACAAAAGACGAAACGAAATCTGGATTGAAATATATTTATTCTGTGTGTAAATACAAAAAAGAACTGAATAGTTTTAAATATGTAAAATAATTTGTCCACGGATCTTAAAAAATACATAAAAAGCACTTGACGGTGTAACCCTCACAAGTCGTGTAGTTTCTTGTAAGGGTTGACTGGAGTGACTAAGCTACTGCACTTGCTAGTAAGGTCACGACTCTCAGGCACGTTCATTTTCAAATCGTCTCCGACTACGGTGTCTTGGATTGGGGTGGGGGTGTGAACACCCCAGTCTGAACAGAGGGGTTCGAATCCTAGGCCTGCGATCCCGTTGCTTGGGGTGTTTATTGGGATTGGGGGAGCGGGGGTTTGGACTGAGACTGGGGGGCGGTCGGAGATGACGTTTAGGGTGTTTGGTCTTTTTAGTTTTGAGGGTTGGGTGGATGGGGGGAGGTTTTGGAGGTCGGAGAGGACTTGGACTTCTTGCTTCTGCTTCTTTGTGCAGTTGTGGGCTTCTAGGATGAACTCGAGTTCTTCTTTTTGGCTTTGGAGTTCTGTTATTTGGGTTTGGAGGGAGCGTTTCTTTGCTTCTAGTCCTTCTGTTTCGTTCACTAGTTTGTTTGTGTGGTCTAGTCTTCGTTTTCTGCATCTCGCTGCTGCCTGTTTGTTACGTTCTCTCCTCACTCTCCTCCGCTCCTCCTCCTCTGTTTGTTGGGGTTGCTTCGTCTTCTTTGGCTTCTCTTTTTGTTGTTTCTTCTGGGGTTGTTGGGGTTTCGTTTGTTTCTTCTTCTGGGGTTGCTTCTTCTTGATCTCGGGTTCTGGGTCTGGTTGCTTCGGCTCGTCCTTTGTGTCTTTTGAGGGGTCTACTTCGCTGCTCACTTGACCTCCCTGCCATGTGTTTATCAGCGTTATCGTTGAGGTGGATGATGGGAGTGGGGGGACAAAGTTGCCGCTGTACTGCTGTGACTCCATCATGTAGGACTCCTCAGTGTCCTCTCCCAGTGTTTGGAGGATCGACTGCTCTATCGACTTCAGGGTGTTTGGGGTCATCGCCAGTGGGGTGCTCGTCGCCGTCGGGGTCAAGAGCGACTGGAACTGAGGCGTGTAGAACGACTGGGACGTTGTGTTCGGGGCTGATGGCGCTGGGGGGAGGAGTAGAGACGTCGGGCGGGAGGTGTACGGCTGGGATGTTGTGTTCATCTTCTGTTAACGAAACAATGTTTAAACCTCACTTTTCGAAAAATGAAAATCGTTTAATAAAGTACTCCTAATCTCACCAAACTTACGGTTAAAAATCCAGTGATTTTCCAGAATCAGTAGTCCAAAAAACACTCGTACGCACGTCTCATGCAGGTTTTCACGTTACTTCTCGAACAAGAGAATTTTTTGAAATCGCACGTTTTTCGCCTTTTCCTTTCTGGCTGTTGTTCACTCTCGTATAATCTCACGTATGACGAACGTACTGCTGATGACTCACTACTTTTATGCTCCTCTCTTGTTTTTCTTCGCCAAACAGATGCTCTTGTGTGTGTGCAGGTTCTCTCTCATCTCTGGGTGGACTAGTCGCTTTTTTTGTGAATGGTGGAACGTATCACAAGGTTCGTGTAAACTATTACGTTCTTTCTTTTTTGTAGGGTTTTAGGGGTGGGGGTTGGGGACATTTTTTTTATGTTTTTTAATGGGTTGGCTGGTTTTTAATTGAGAAATATTGTGCTTGGCAATTAACGTTTTAGTGTGAATTGTGATTTTAAAATTAGAAACATTTTGAAAGTAGAAACACTGGTGCACAGTTTTTGCAGTTTTATAGATTTTCCAGAACCTGAAATAATTTAAATTATTTTGGCGTAAATTCTCGATAATAATTAGTGAATCTCAAAGAGAGTATTTTGTCGCCTGAAAATTCTCCATTACGAAAGAAAAATCACTCACAGTAATGTAAAAATCAGGGAAGGTTAATTAAAAATACACAAAATTAAATCCTCAATATGGTGACTGTGACTTTCTTCACATTCGTTGGTAAAAATTCTAAATGACTATTTCCAAACTACAAAATTTCAAAAAAACATAACATCAAAAATCAGCGCATCCACTCACCTCTACATCAAAAACCACCATAATAACCTGTAATATCGAGAGTGTATAAAATGCAGAAGAATGCTAGCCAAACATCCTGTTAAAGAGATTAGTGTGGATAGGTAAGGACATACGTCAACGATTACTCACGAACTCGATAAGAGCTTTGTTTTTCTCGGAATTCTCGCTTACGAATTATGATTGTGTAGTGTCTGCTGCTCCAATGTAACTAACGCTTATACATACGTCATCATTATCATAAAACACGAATGGCTCACCACTCGACTCTATATACTCTTGTCTGTAGACTCTTGAAGCAGGGATGGTGACGTCACCCCTTTTTCTGGGTCTCTCTACTTTTGGGTTTGGAATTAACGATGACTCATTGTTTTTATGCTTTTTGGTTTCTTGGAACGTTTGGGAGGGTTTTTCTTGGTTGTTGTGGGGGAGTAGTTTTCGTGTTAACGGTGTCGGGAGGGTTTTTCTGGGGGTTTCTTGTGAATGGGTTTTGTTTTTTTGGATGGTCGTAGGTCATGATCTTCTTTATGGTGGGGGTGGATTGGGTTGATGGGATGATGATGGGGGAGGGTTCTTGGTTGAGGGTAGTGACTATATGAGGGTCAAGTCTCTATAGACTGGGTGGAGGGTGTTCGTTTGTATGTTGGTTTCCGGTTTATTTTGGAGGGGTTCTGTCTGGAGAGGGATTTTTTAAAATGCGCTTTCGATTTGATTCATGGGAAATTGTGAATGACTGTGAATGTTTGGTTCATGGATGGAGATATGCAGTATTTATTTATGAGAGGTATTAAAACACCTTTACGCATGTTTATTTTTAATTAATTTTAATTTTTTACGAATCTGAATATGTAGAGTAATGACTGACGTTTTCTGTTTTTGTGTATGCTGAGATCATTCGAGTTGGTTAACGCGTGTGTTCGATTTAATATGAGCGTATGTGCTAATGTGCTAATACGTGTTGTTCATCAAGGCACTTCTCAGCAAATGCATTTTTTTAGCAACTTTCATGCATCTATAACTACTCGCTTTTGTGGTGCCACCTTGTTTTGGTTCTTTGAAGTAGTATGAGATGTATTGTTTCTTTACACTTGTTTCTTGGTTTGTAGGGGAGGTGGCAGTGAAGTTGGGTTTGTTGGGTTCGGAGTTTTTCTTGTATGGCTTTGTTTTATCAAGTTTTTTTGTGACTGGGATTCGTGTTTTACTTTGGAATTTTGAGTTGAGGTTGTTGGTTTGGGATTTTGAGTTTTTTGGGGTGTTTTGTGGTTTTTGTGTTGGGGGGAAGGGGGTGTTACGTTAGGTTGATTTTTTTTTGTAGTTTTTTGAGTGTTTTCATATTCTAACTATATTGTATTCTTATTTCCAGATTCTATTCGATTTACATTGCATCGCATCTCGGCGAATCTACAGACCTAATAATCAAATTTTTTTTGATGATTGGGACTGTTTTGTTCTGATTTTTGTAGGTTTAAGATTGTTTACTCTAGTATAGAATATAGTACAGAGCACATAATTTAAATTCTATGCTCCAGTTTTCACTATTCCAATATCACGACAGTATACACGTATGTACCTTTGCCCGATTCCATGCAATTTGCAACGCATTCCTCAACGACTCAACTTCCCGTGTATCCCAACACTAATGCAACTTCGCCAAATAAACCAGTTTCTACGATCAAGAAAAAAATCAGCGAGTTATTTCGACCATCCACGAACCAGAGCGTACGCTATTGGAGGAGAATGAGATGAAAGGGTTGGTTGTGGGTTGGGTGAAGGGTTGGTTCTTTTAGGTTTTTTTTGTTCTCTCGTTTTTTTTTGATGAGGTGTTTATGCAGATTTTTTGTTGTTTGAGTTCTCTTGATCTTTTGTGGGATCGGTTTTTAGCGTTTTTGTCTGTTTCTCGCTTTTTTTGATGGTTTAGTTTGGGGGGATGATTCTTTTTTTTGGGGGATATTGTTTTATGATGGCGTTGGCTTTTGTTTGGGGTTTTTAATTATTTTGTGAGCTGTTTTTTTGGGATGTTGGATTCTTGTAGATTTTTGGTTGGTTTGTTTTGGGGGGTTTTTGAGTTTGGGATCTTTGCAGTTTATTATTTTGGGGGGTGGATTGGGGGTGTTTGTCAATCGGGTATATCGTCAACTGTTTAACGTTAAATTTGTATTGATTGGGGGGGAATTGGGTTCGAATACCTATTATGTAGTTTTTCTGGGTGATTTTCGAGGATGAAGTGGAAGCGGATGACATTTTTCGTCTTTTTTTAAACTGTATTTACAGGTGAAAGATGAATTTTTAGCAATTCGGATGATATTAGATTATGAATGATTTTGTGAGTTTTAACGGTTTATATGGAGTTGCTCGAATTTGTTTGTTTTTTGAGGAGGATCTCTCGTGTGTATGATTTCGTTGAGAACTTCGATTTTGTCCTGTCGGTTCTACTTGATGAGTTTTTTACATTAGATTTATCTTATTAGTTCGTAGATTCAGGTCTTGTAATTTCTTGGTGCATTTTGTATTTGATGAGTGTTCGTGATGGGGTTTTGGTGAATTTTCTGTTTTGTAAATTTTGGGTACACTATTTTTTATTTTTCACAGGTTTTGATGCGTTGTTTTTTCGAGTTTTCTAGTTTTTAGGGGTAATATTGATCTTCGTTTGTAATCAGTTTTCAACGTGGATGCATATTTAATGTGAGTTTTTTTTGGAGTGTTTTATGTTCCAGATTTTTGGTTCGTATGTTTCGTCTTAGCGGTATTTTATGAAGTTAGCTTTTAACGTTTCATTTCATGATCGTTTCATTTCATGAAAATCTGTGCTGATGCGTTTACTTTGGTGGGGGAATTTTTTGTACTTTGTCGATTTTTATTGAGAAATTTCATACCGTTTCTATTAAAACTGGATTATGCTTGTCGCATTGATTTGCGATTGGGTACGTTTGTTAATCGTAAAATGTTAGATCTTGGATGTGGGATTGAGGGATCGTGAGATTGAGTTTTTTCAAATTTGTAAACTTGGGCTTCCGGGTGTTGTGGCACGTAGGCATTAACTTTTAACTTCGGACATCTTACAACGTACTGGAAGCTTTTAGTCATGGCACGCATATTAACTTGCAAACAGATTTGACCGTGATGCATGCGTTTGAGTTCCGTTTTCTAGCTACCGATTACATTGTTTTTGAGTCTCTAGTCATTGATAATCGTTCTGGTTCTCTTTTTTGGGGTTACAATAAATTTTGATTTTAATCTGATCGAATGCAGTTAAGAATTTGAAGATGTAGAGATCGTTTGATAGTTTACATGCGATTTTTGATATGATCGATTACGGGGGAACTTGTGACTACGAACCTGTTTTCCGGTTTATGCGTTTGCTGTTCATCTGTGTGGGTTGAGTGAGGATTCGCGAATTCGTAAAAATGATTCGACTATTGTTCGCTCTCATGATACCCTGTGAACAGTTAACTTGACAGTTTCCCGACTCTACTATTCATTCCTAAATTCATCGTGATCATTGGAAACCTGAATTCCTAAACGAAGTCGTTTCCACTTCAAAAATTATGACATTTCTCATAAAAACTCCGACAGCGATTTTATGTGGATTACGGGGGAACTTGTGAATTAACGTTGGGTTTCCGGTTGTAAACACGTAATTGTTCAATAACGGATTGTATTTGTATTGATCCTCTGCAGTTGACTTACACAGTTTCCGACTCCACTCTTCATTTCAATCATCGTTCAATCAAACGTTTCCAAAAAGAAAACAGAAAATACCACGGGGGCACCCTGAGACGAAACACAAAAATCCTCGCAAAAACACAACAACGCGGAAGCAACGTGTAAAATCTCAACCAACCCCCGTCCAAAAAATCCCAAAATACATCATACAACCTCCTCATACACGAAAGGATCCTCAAAAAAAACGACACATCCTCAAATCCCCGACATACCCGTAACATTATTCAAATAGTGCTGTTTTCAAAGAGAGAGAATAAAAGATCGCAACAATGTGTCGACGGATGATGGGGGGATTGTGTAATGCTACCTTAACTCGTAATCCACCTCCACTAGTTGGTCGTGTGTTAAGTGTGGATACTGAAGAAGTCGAAGTTTTTTTTTTGTAGTGTGGGTTTGTGTATTTGGTGTGTTTTTGGGTCTCTCGTTTTACATCGTGGATATGTTGGTTTCTTTTTGGGAGTTTTTTTTTTTGAAGGGGGGTGTTACAAGGTGAGGTTTTTTGGTGGTTGGTTTTGTTTTTTTGATTTTGATTTGAGGTCTGTTTGGGGATTTGTGCGTGGTTTGTTGGGAGTGTGAATAGTTTAATTTCCTTAAATTTTTTTACAATTATGAAGTTTAGTTTAGTTGAAATTTAAGACCATCTTATGCGGACATGGAAGTTCTTGCAATGCCCCGGGAGTAGATTTGCCAGTGGCAGATTCCCAACCTGCTCCAGCACTTAAACCCTAGTCAGGATTAATAATCTCTTCCAGAAATTTACAAAAAAATATCCAACCCCCCAATGAACAGAACCCCTAGTCGTCAACCTGAAATCAAATGTTCCAAAACCAGCTCAGACCTAAAACCTTCAAAACCTCACCAACCACCCCAAAACCCATACCCTCAAAAAAAACTTAAAGCGACAGAAGCAAGAGCACCTTAAGTAGCACCAACTCCACACAACAGCAACGCAGGTCCCCTCTCTGCGATCAAGCTCCTCAGCAGTAAAAAAGAAACGAAAAGCTCGAAAAGCATATAACATCATCCCAGCTACTAGAAAAACAAGAGCAAGAATACGAAACCCCAGAAGAAGGAGAAGAAAAAATCGCTGCTTCTGCTTTACTGCTCCTGTAACGCTCCTAACTCCTGCTGTTGCGTCCTATGTCTGTGATAAAAAAAAATACAGCAGCGTTTGAGAAGCAGGAGCGAGGATACTGGTGTGTATAACGTTACGTGTATGAAAAAATATGTGGCTGTGCTTCTGGTGCTTTTTTTCCCTTCTTCGCGTTTAACTCTCTGAATCTCTCAGTTTTTTTCTTCTTTTTTTGGTAGCGGAGCTGAGTCAGTAGCTTAAAACTTTGCCAGTTTGAGAGTAGCTGTTGAAACGGGAGCTCTTCGTGTTTCTTCTACTCGCTTTTTTATTTTTTTGAGTTCCCCGTTGTTGGGGTATTGAGTAGGCGTAATTATCGGAAAATGAGTAATGAACAGAGGCGTGGGTTGCTGCCGCCGTTGCAGGGGCACAGGTTGTTGCCGTTGCCACAGGGGTCTGATGTGTATCCAGTGTTTTCTCAGTTTCCTCCCCAGCATCACGTTTTTCCGGGGGGGAGTGGGATGTTGATCCCACCTCCGGTTACTCAGGACCTTGGGCAGAGTTTGCTGATCAGGCAGTTTCTTCATGCGAGTGGTGGGGGTGGGGGGAACTCGTCGAGGAGGTCAGTGTCCCCAGTTCATACTCAGTCGGGTCAGGTGAGGTATCCTGGGGAGGATGCTAGTGGGTTGCCAAACTTCAACTTGCTGATGGCTGCTACCGCTACTTACTATCTTAATCGGTTGGCTGCTGCTGCTGCTGTTAGTGGGG
>JAQIXX010006886.1:0-11619 GCA_034700605.1 Willowsia nigromaculata | reverse complement strand
CCAATTGCTTACTCCGCCCCAGTCCTCGCCCACGCTCCACTCGCTTACGGAGCCCTCCCAGTTGCCAAGACTGTTGTCGCTGGACCAGGACTCGCTGTTGCCCATCATGCTCCTCTCGCATACGCTGCCCCAGCCATCATCGGATAAACAAAATGATTTTCAAGATTTTTGACTGTAGTTCATGATTCTAAATTATTGTATTAGCTACAAAAGCTACTAGTATTTTTTCTACTTGACATCAATGAAAAATAAATATTAGATCTTTTTCCGTAAATATTTTGATATTCTTTGCATTAATTCATAATTACATATTTGTAGAATAAAAGGGAAAACTACATATGACCTTTTACAAACGCAATCTATTGTCAAATTACTTTTGAGGGGTTAAGAGTTTTGTGAGGTCATGTCACAGATTTAAATCAATATTTTGCTAATTATAACAAAGTTTTTGAATATTTTGGAAAAAATACTGGGGGAATGCATATTGGTTCAATTTTATGCAATACCATTTATGTAGCATGCATGAAACCCTGCAACAGAGAAGCAATAAAAACGCTTTATCTTGTTTTTATCACCGTTCCCTTTTCCTTTGTAAAAGTGTAAATGTTTGTTTGTCAGCTGACAATACATTCTTGTTTTGATATGGCTCTAGATGGATTGCAATCTCATGCATGTGCATAGTTGAATAGATTTTTCCCATTCTTCATCACCCACATGTTGAATGTAGACTACCGTTTTTCTTGTGTGTTTTGAAGGCTAGCATTCTCCTCCTTTTGGTGTCTTTCAACGGCGTAGTAAAGGCAGTGATTATTAAATTACATAACTGTAAGCATTAAGGTAATTTATTAGTTTATTTTAAGTATGAACCGTTATAGTAATGAGTGTTGTTTTGTAAAATATTATATATGCTTTGTGAAAAAAGTGTTTTTAAAAATTCCAAGTTGATCTTTTCACTTCATTTCATTATTGCCTGATTTTAACTTCTTTTAATTGCCTCATTTTAAATTTTAGTAAACTAAACTGATGAGTATTTGCATCGTTTAGCTTTAAAATGTTGTATTTATGGAGCTATTTCAAAATGATTCAAACCGCTGCGTTGCATGTGTACCAAAACAGATTCTACTTTACCTCTTCTCTATGTGATTCAATTAAAATTTATGTGAGCATGAATTAAGTTTTAATTGTAGCTACCTAGCAAATTAAAAGACCCTTGTCAGTCCTTTATGCTTTACAGCGCAACACTTTGGGTGATTGCGGGAACAAATCCCTGAACGTTTGGAGAAGATTTCAAGGATAAAAGATAGCATGGTTTTGTCATGGGATTATGTTGAGTTCATAATATGTCGTATGAAATGCCATGCATAATTTCCCGATGAAACCGGTAAGTGATTCGATCCACATTCTGACTTTTTCACATTTTTTCCTTTATCTTATTGAAGATTTATACGTGCTTGTGTATTCGATAACATTTTGAAGGTTATTGTGTTGCTGTGCCAGCCCTGTATTTTAGTCTATATTTAGATCAAATATATGTCACCTCGTTGAACTAATGCTTGAATGTGTAATGTCATTCTTTTTACAAAACCACTGGTTCAGCTTTTCCCAACATTTTTACTCTTAAAAGTCAATACAAAATAATTACATGTTTGACTGATTTTCTTTAAATTGTGAAGTATCCTGAGCAAATCAACAGTGTAACAAAATACAAATTTTGTATTTTACTGAAAACATACAATAATTTATTGGTGACAATTTTACATAATTATAAATAAATTCATATGAATTTTGGTGTTGATATCTCACTGTGTGTACACAAAATTGGTATATTTGCTGAATATTAATTTAATTGAATTTCTTAATTGAATTTCTAGGCTATTAAAAATGTTTGGAGCTGTAGCTAGTCGTCTGGGATGTGTACGCGTTGCAACTCAGGCAAGCATGTGGACTGTTCCAGTGAGGACAATTTATCCGCAGATGTCCAGTAACCACATTGCTGGAATGCCGAGGAATTGGATTCCATTCAGGGTTAAGATTTCTCTCTCTCGATACATCACAGCATAATATATAAACTAAAATTAAACTATTTTATACTTTCGAAAACTCTTAAATTACACAGGAGAAAGTTGCAGCTGGGCTTTTCATTTCCTTCTGTATTCTCGCAACTCCAGCATGGGTTGTGACCCACATTGACAACTACCGAGGAGGAAACGATGAGTATGAAATCCGATTTAGTAAATACACCGATAAACAGAGTTAGTTGTACTGTTGAGGTGATACAATCAGTTAGTTTCCAAAATGGAGTAGTCAAATTCGATCAATCATATGTATACATGTAATTAATTAATTTTTTAGAGTCAATCAATTCATAAAAGGATACGCCAACTCATTTGTTCCCATTTGAAAATTGAAATACCTGTGATTTTTTTTTCGATTTAAGTACCTAGCTCACTAGCTTCTAGTCATAGAATGGAACTGCTTTATAATCCAAAAAGACATAAAATGGATTTATTTTTATGGATGATCTATGCCGTATGAGTGGGATGAAAATCTTATGCAGCAGTAAACGCTCATTCTGTTTTTAACGCATCATTTAGGAATTCATATGTTAAAATTATTATGAATAAAAGTATAACTGATTACGCATTTTCTTAAGCTCATTAGAAGTCTCAATATTTGTTAATTCTATTACAAATTATACATCTTGTGTTAATGCATTATCTTATGAAAAATAATTATTAATATATTTGTACAAAAATCTGAACAAAACTTTCCATGAAAAAATGTTTCTCTTCAAAAATACTCGGATGCAATGGTATTGATCACTAAGAGATCGTTGATTATAAGTATTAGAGTGTGTACCTCATGTATTTCACTTAAGAACTTTAATTATACAATGTTTTGTAAAACTTTATTAGTATAACCTACAAAACACAAGAAGAACTTAAAACGTGCATTTACTGTGGCTTTGGCGTCCCAAGTTATTTAAATCTACGGCAACAACTAATGCTTTATAATGTTTAGTTTATATAATTAAAGCTCTGAAACAATTCCTGTACCATTATGATACCATTATGTACTGATAGTGTGATAAATGTTTCCCATTTTCTAAATTTCTGAAACCTATTTGTAAGAACTTTACTGGGTATTCCTGGCTTTAATGCCTGCTAAAAATTTGTCAGCTGTTTTTAAACATTATTAATTACCAAATAAATGAAATAAAGGAATGAACAAACCTTCAAAATTATTATGAGTAATTCTAATAAATGTTTGGAAGACGTTATGACGGTTTTGATATTATGTAAGATGCTCATCCTCATAATTATATTTCGATGTAAATGTAGCTGTTAACTGACCACAAATGAAGATAATATAGCCACAGTGCTGCTGGTCAAAGCCACGATAAAGTTCATGTTACTCCAAATCCTACTTGTTGACGCCATGAAAATTAAAGAAAATTTTCAAACTAATAGTCCAATTTCAACATTTTTATGTAGCATTTTGCTAGTTTCTATTTTACAAATCAAAGCGCATTTTAGTCTGTGGCATTAAAAGATGAGGCATGAAATTTGTATATTAAAATTTTTTAGTGTTTAGGAGCAAATTCTGTTGAAAAGTATATTTCTAACTATATGGTAGTCTGCAACGTAATTTGTAGCAAAATTAGAGATTTCAAGAGATAAAAACTTTCAAGTAATAAACATGATTCATTTATGTTTTACGTAGAATCCAAACCAAATTGAATACCAAGTACCAAATTTTGAATGAAACGATATAATTTGCAAGTTAACTTGTATAAGTGTATGGTGTTATCTAGGATTGTAGAACTATAAGCTTCATAATTCAAAAATTAGTTAATACTTACACCAACCATTTAATAGCCAATGTGATGGTGTTTTGTTAAGTGATAATTAGCAAAATGTCAGTGAGTGGAAACAAGTTTGTTTTCAGCATTTTTTCATTTTTCATTATATTCGCGTTGCTTACAAATTTTCAAACCTTTTCACATGAAATCATTAACTCCAAAAGTCCAATCGTCATTCATGGAAGGGTTACAGGGACAAATTACGTCAATGAAAATGAAGATGACCAACGGTATTTTGGATACTCTTTAGCTTACATGCAGGGTAACATATGGACTAGCCAAGGAAACCCTACCAGAACTCATTTAAATGGAGGATCGTAAGTTTTATTTCAAAAATTACTTGCTGCAGTTAATTTATCATAGTAACTAGCTCCTCGTCCAATTTAAAGATTGTTTATTGGAGCACCAAACGAAAGACGCGCAACACCAAATTCCGGAGTGGTCTGGAAATGTGACTTTTCTGATGGCAATGCTGAGCTATCATGCTCTGTAATGTTTGGAATATCTAGCATAGTTAATTCCAGTACTCAATGCGCAACCCGTAAGAACTCCTTAGTATTTGCTGAAAGCGAAACAAGTCAATGGATTGGAGCATCATTAGCCGTATCTCAAATTAGCGGTCAGTTATTTGTCTGTGCGCCAAGACTAAAAAAGAATTCTTGGCTGGACTCCTCATATGCCTGCACAGGCACAACAGCCCGTATTACAAAAATATTTTTTCTCTAATTTAATATTAGAAACAAATATTTGGATTTAATAAAAATCAAATCACATTTCTAAATAAAATTCCCTTACAGTTACGGGAACCTGTTATGTTGTTTCTGCCAGTGGTATTGACAAAGTATTAAATCTGTTTCAACCTCAAACAAATTTAGGTAAGCTTTAACAAAGAAATGATCTGATTCTGATTTCTAACTCGGAAAAAATATGTATCCCATTGATCTGTTGAAAGGAAACCGTAACACAGTAAGTTACTCAACCGGGCTAATCAATTATTCTGAATACGGATTGTCCTCTCATGTAACCGAAACAGGTGAGTTCTTTGCTGGAGCACCTACAGCTCATTATAGGAGAGGTCTTCTAGTTCATTACCAGGCTGGTTACTCAAATGAGCCGTACGTTATCACTAACCCGGAGGGTGCTCCAAACAGTTATTTTGGCCATCCCATAACATCTGGAAAAACACACGGAAACCTGAAATATTTGGCAGTAGCTGCTAATACTGAGACACGTCCTCTTTTTGGAATTGTAACCGTTTTTGACTTGAGTACTAAAAAAGTTGAAAGGGTTTATAGAGGGCTAAATTTGGGGGATAACTTTGGATTCGCGATGGCAACAGTTGATTTGAATGGGGATGGGAACGATAAACTTATTGTTGGGGCTCCAACTTATACCTCGGATTTCAACAGTAGAGATAAGCAAAGTATTGGATGTGTTTACATATTTGATATCTCTTTATCACAAAGTTCTCCTATGGAACCATATCTCTGCATTGGTGGCCCAAAATCTCCAAAAGTTTCGGAAGGGAGTCGCTTCGGCTCCGCTATTTGTAATATTGGAGATATCAATTTTGATTTGAAAGAAGATTTTGCTGTGAGCGCCCCTTATGATGAAAATGGCGTTGGAACTGTTTTCATTTACTATGGAAGCGATATAGTCTCTGAAATTCCGGCTCAAGAGATTCGGGGAAAATCACTAACGATTTCAAATTTACGAGGATTTGGAACATCTATGATTAGCGGAAAACATGTAGATATTGATGGAAATGGAACTCCAGATTTGATAGTAGGGTCATTTCTCTCTGGTCATGTGAATGTTTTTAGAACACGTCCTGTGGCTAGAGCTACAATTAGAATTACATTTCATAGTGCAGAAAATGACAACACCAAAATTGTGAAACTGTTTCCTCATGAAGAGGTGTTTTGGGCGAAAATATGTATTTCGTTACATTATTCTATACAACTACCTCAAAGTCATCGACATGACACGAGCATGAATCTGGATACGTGGATAAATTATGACTTGAATAGAAAAGGAAGAAAAATTAAATTGGCTAATGATATGTCAGAAGAGAAAATTGAGTTATCTCCATGGGAAGTAAACTGTTTCCAAAGAAAACTTGATGTAGTCCAAGACATTGGCAGCAGTAACAATACAGATGCGATTGAAATTGGAGTTACCATAACTTTTAACAAGACCAAAATATCTGAAAACCAACCTTCCAAAAATGTTATCATGAATCTGACAAGCTTTAGTAGTAACATACAAAATCAAGAATATTCACGGATGTATCGTAACTTTACGAAATATTTGCCTGCACCATTTTCTCATAGTCAGAGCTCAGTTTTGGTCATTGCCAATGACAGTTGTTTGTCTGATGGCAAGCCTGAATGTAGTTCTGATCTTCACTTAAATTTGAGTCTATCATACAATCTAATAGATAGTAGTGAAATAGGTTTATGGACTACTGGTAAAACCCTTGTGGTTGGTCAACTGGATATCTTAGTCTTATCAATAACTGTATCAAATTCAAACGAGACTGCTTATCAGCCAACCGTCCGTATAAGATTTGAAATCAGTGATAATTACAATATTGATAAAAATTTGCTGCATATTAATTGGCAAGAATATCCTGGGAAAGCGGGTGAGTGTAAATCTGCAGGTAATAAAATCCCCGGTCAAGAAGACGCTTCAACTATCACAAGAACACAAATCTGTTCCAGACCATTACATAAAGGCATGCGAAATAAATATTTGTTTGTGATTAGCAATCTTAAACACTTGAAGTTAGGGAGGAAGCAGACAAGCGGAAATTTAAAATTTACAGTGGAAACTTTCCCATATGGTCAGAATAACACGAAGAGAGAAATCATAATAATTCTTTTAATATCCGATCTTGTTATCAATGCAAGTAGTAGTGTTCCATCTTCTGGACAGTCTCCAGTTGACCCAGAGAAAACAAAGTTTGTGAGCTTGACGCAATTTTTTGTTATAACTAATTCCGGTTTCTCATCAACTGGAGAAAGTCAGGTGAAAGCGGAAATTTTAATACCAAGTTATATGGAAACAGCAGAAGGTTTACAAAGTCAAGTAATTGGAGTTGCTGACCCTTCTACGGTAAAGCTTTCAGTATATTTGCTACATTAATAAGTTAAAACAATCAAAAATTTCTAATTCTAGATATATTGATTTCGATTTTTTGAATCAGGGAGATATTCGTTGCAAAACTGTTAATGGTACGTTTTTTGAGCTTTCTAAAGCAAACAATCAGGACATCTTTAAAGAATCTATTTCCATCAATAAAACCTATATTCAGTCGAAAATCCCAAAATTGTTGATTACCTCCGACAAATACATTACCATGGGTGGATGCAATGGGGACGCTCAATTGTCTATTTACTCATGTAAAGAAATTGCGTGCTTCATGGACTTGCCTTCTAAAGGATCAAGGGAAATAGAAATCCAAATGTTTTTAAACTGGAAGAAAATTGGTAGGTACAAGTATTTAAATTTAATGTAAACGAGAATATATTTATTGATAAAATCTGCAGGTGGGAAGGTTCCCAACAATGCCAAGGGAATTCGCATACACACTGTGGTAAAAGTATTTTATCTTGACAAACTTGTAAAAGAAGTCATAGGAACTACAAAACAGGAGCTCATTCTTAGAAAAGACGTTCCAGCATGGATTTATCTTATTTCCGTTGCAGGTGGAGCAGTTTTGTTGCTTGTTGTGGTTTTAGTTTTGCTCAAGTGTGGTTTCTTTGAGCGTAAAATGAAAGAAGAACTGAAACAACTAAAGAGGAAGACCATGCAAATGGATGAACAAATAGACGTATTTATCTCTTTAGAAGAGGATGCTACTGAAATGTTTTAATCATTTCATTAAATTATTTGTAATTATAAATATCATGGCGTGTAAAATATCAGTATACAATAATCACCGATGGATTATATGAATACACATTTTAGTAGTTTTATTGTTAATAGCAATATATTGAAAATATTTATTCATTGAACTCATTAAACCAAAAAGTAATTACCTAAATGAACATTTAATGTAGAATCTTACTTCACAATTTAAATCGCAGGACTAATGATTCAACGGTTTTGTTGCTCTATTTACCTTACTCTTAATTTAAATGATTTTCTAAAAGTGAACAATTTTCTTTGTATTTTATAAATATTTATACTTCTAAGGTTCCTCACCGATCCAATCACTCTATTGTACAATAAAATGAGCACAGGACTAATATTTTCTACCATCATTAGCAAACCTGCGCATCCTAAGCCAATCATCCCAACAAAAAAGATCGTTTGAACATTTGAATTCAGCGGTAAGGGCTTTACAACTTCGTCACTACCTCTGTTTCTCTTTGAAAATTCTAGTCTTGATCTAGAGAACTGTCTGCGCTTGTAGATCTTATCTAACTGCATGTATATCCCATTTTCAATTATACTAACAAAATTTCTGAGAAGATTAGACCCTTTTGGCTCATCAAACAACCAAGCAATTGGGGAACTCTCGATAGACATATTTCCTTTAAAAAATGTTTTCGACCGGTAATTTTTCTTAAGGTAGTTTAGCTCTAAATCAATATTCTCCGATGTATCCGCAAAAACAGTTTTGTTTTCACAACGCACAACTTCTGATTCAACTGCAGTAGAATAAAGTGTACTTGCATCGTTTGCGAGCTTCGGGGGAACATAATATAAATCTTTATTTTCAGTCAGATTTCTTATAAGATTCCAGTATGCTTCAGATACATTGAATTTAGTAGATTTCGTTCTTCCATAGAAAAGTTCAAATAGGCCAATCGATGAATACTTGTAGTCCGCCTCTTCCAGTTGCTTATGTATGTTTGAGGTGCAGGACAGAGAGCGCTCTTGATATTTTCCAATGGTTTTACTGTAAAGATATTTAAATGATTGGAGTTTGATTGAAACTGACAGATTTGAGATTTCTTGCCAGGCAGCAAGGCATTCTGGTTCCAGAGTTGAATATATTTTGAGGCAATTCCTGTGGGAAGAAGTCCGATTTCGTGTTGCGTGTCTTTTGATCCTGTAGTTTCCATCGGCTTTTGTTTCCAAATCATCTTGAGGTACATTGTCAGTTTTACAGACAAGGTCGTAAAACGATTGTAAACTTGTAGTTTTCATTGGTGGAGCTACAGAACCAACAGTAACTAGCCCCTTGTAACCGTTAGTAATGATGACTGCGACAAATAACCAGGTTATAAGTACAAACCTTACATCTGTAAACTTTTGAAATAGTGTGGGTACTGATGGCCCATTTTCCAACAACACTTTGATAATGTACACATAGGGAGAAAAGTCTTGGTTGCAATTGTCAGTTAATCGTTTCAGATTGTAGTGGGCGAGAGCAGATAAGATTAAAATGCTGCTAAGAAGACAAACCCACAAACTCGGCTGAAATGGTTGAAGAAGGTAGGAAAAACTGATATACTCTTTTGAGTAACACGTAATAAAATTAAAAGACTCACTTCCTACGTATACAATGGCAAATGGTTGTTTGTCTGAGATACTAGCTCTACTAGCGCCATCAATACGTGTAGACTTAGCCAGCCATGGATATCCTTCAGATTTTAGTAACAGTCTTGCAGACACTTCTTTTCCAATTTTACTTTCACTCCATTGGTCGAAAAGATTGGTTTTGTTTGTGCCTCCAATGTTGGATAAAAGATAGGACACTGCGACATCAAAATCAAGCTCCTGATTTCTCTCAAATACAAAAATATTCCTCTGATTTTTGTATGGGGCCAAGTCAACGACAATGTGTTTCTTACTTCCGTATTGAAAAATCGTCCACTTTTTCGGAGTACTTATTTCATTGACTGCTCTTTTAAAAATGTTAAAGTCTAATAAATTTATTTGGATTTTATGAAATCGGTAGACAAATATTGGTTTAGGATCACAGTATAAACAAAGTAATATTTGGTAACAGCTTTGATAACTTTCGAGCTCTAAAACACTTTGAGTTTGTGATTTGTCAAAGCAGCGAATAAGACCAAGAAGATTGTTCGTGTACACTGCCTGCCGTTGATATGAAAAATATTCAGTCGATGATATCGGAGCAACTTTTCTTTTAACGAGCTCAATGTAAATCATGTAGGTTAATCTCGTATAAATATTTCCATAAATAGAGTATCTGTTTATGAAAATATTTCCTGCTGAACGAGTGGCTTCCAAAACAGGGAAATACCAATACTTATAAAACCCCAAATTGAATTTCCAAACTTGTGCTGAAGTCAGCATTACGTTGTAAATACAAAATACATTTGGATGCTTAACTGGGTCGAAGTTTAAACCATAGTGGAATTTTAGATGAGCAATTTTTTCAAATATTGAAAATCGGGAAATGTGAAAGAACTTTCTTGTTCTGTCATTATCCCATAGCATTGCGTTTAAACCAGGTTTAACAGAGAATTGATTTTGTAGAATAGTTGAGTTAAGAAATGGAAGGTAAAGGCGACCAACTGTGAAAGTTTTGTATTGAGAAATGTTGGAGATCCCCCCATCGATAGAGAATTGGACATTTTGAGTATCAATATGGATGTGTGGACAGGTAATTATTTGAAGCAGGTATCCAAGTCCAGCCAAATTTGACACAGGTAACGCAACTTTGCGTTCTGCCTTGGCCTTTGGAAGTCGTTTCTTAGACTTACAATTAATTGAGCGTAAGAAAAAGGTAAATAACACTAGAAAAATTATACCACTAAGATTCATGTTTTATTTTAGCTTGGAACTTCAAAGTTTTATTTTATTCGCTTAGGAAATCTACAGCTTGTAATAACTACTGCTTAAATTTGGGGTAAAGTCTGTGGTGTATATAATTATCAATTAACAATGCGGTTCTAAACAAATTGTTAGCAGCTGTTTAACTAAAATTTACATTAACTTCAAATATTTCTTGTACAAATTAATCGAGTTTACTTGCATACCAATTGTGGAGTCATTAAAGATTATTCAGAGAAATTTTATGATTTTGGTCGATTGGTTTTACACGGAGAAAGCCACTAAAATTTCAAGCTTCTCTCTGCACATGAAATTCACACCTAGCCTTCTGTCTAGTCGATAGTATTAATTTTTTATGTAAATTCTTCATTGCGTCAATATACCTTGAAGTAGGTACCATATACGAGGGGATTTTTTGGTTAGTTGCCCAGACTTTGACTGCATTTTTCTCAAAAATAAATTTATCAATTCCGTTCACGGATATATTGTTTCAAAGCTAAAAAAATATGGGATTTTAAAGCACGGATTGGTTTAGCATCAGATGTTTTATGTGAATAATGCTGGGCTCTTAATGTCCAAATTATAAAATTTCATAATAAAGTTTTTTATTGTTCGTCTGTGTGATTTTTTCGTATAGTCTTTTTCACGCATGTTAGTTTTTATTTTGTTACATTGTGGCATTTATACCGTAGCATGTAACAAAACAGTATTCAGAACGAACAACTTAGAGGTTGTGGGGAAGCCATACAGTACAATTCATCAGATGCCTTGTTGTATCTTCTGATTTTCCTGGTTCGCTTGCGTTCTAAAATATTGATGCCAGTGCATGGCTATAAGACCAAGTCTGGTGTTCCTCTGAGCAAACCGCTACTGCTAAGAGCAACCCGTCGTTTGAAAACCCGATTTTTAGCTTGCAAATTACATGACGATCGGCTGAATAAATGAAACCGTCTTTAAGAAAAGGGCAATCGAAATCTAGGCAACTCATCGCGAAACTCCCT
>JAQIXX010006885.1:0-11620 GCA_034700605.1 Willowsia nigromaculata | reverse complement strand
AAATACATAATACTGCCAATTTTCATTAAAATCGGTGACAAAAAGTTTGTGTACATGATGCGACCAGATTAACTGTAGGGCTCTTTACGCGGAGTGAGCAAGATAAAAAAAATAGTAGAGTGCGTAGCCAAGGAGAAAGCTGCCTTATGATGACTTATACAGGAAAAAACGTAAAAGGAACTATCCAACAAGTATTACAGGTTTCTGGATGCTCATAGTGGAATGAATCAAGTATTGATTTAAGCGAGATCTGTGCAGCGATCTAAAGCTCATTTAGGTGAAACCGAACTAATGCCTAGTTCATGATTGAAAGTTCCTGTCTTCTCGGAAAACCCCATTCCTAAAAAAGTAGAATGCTTTTCTGCTGCTTTTTTTAACACTTTTTTTACACTGTACTCGCTGTAGCACAGGGGAGAACTAGTGATGGTGTATTTTCACTACATCAAATGAAATCAAATCATCTATCTTCTTATCAAATAAGATGGTGTGATCAAGATTATAATAGATAATAATAATAATAATAGCATCATTGTTCTCAAAATGGGAAAAGAAATGCCCTCATTTTCCACAGACAAAGGAAGCGAATTACTAGGTAGCCAAGTATTGAAATTCATACTACATTCATTTAATGATTAATCAAAATGACAAAAAGTATACTAACCGATGCTTAATCGCGAACACTAGTTTTCCTTCCTGATTCATACAATATCACCTGAGCTGTGCTAAAAGCTACAAAAATATTTCCACACAATAATAGCAGTGAAAGCAATACACAACGGCTACCGCTACCCGCTCATTGCAAATACGCGGCAGATATGAACATGTAATTTTTAGTTTTATGCTTTCTTCAGATGGGGGACATCAACGTGATGGAAATCATCTTCGAATGTTCCCTGTATCTCCAATAATGCCACTATATAGCATCTGATCTACATTACATGCAATAGAATACTACCTGAATACAACACCATTTTACCGATAACGACAAACGAAAAGCACCCAGGTAAGATATCATGTTGATGAGTTATTATGGATGAAAGAGTTATGTCGATCGCATAGTAAAAAATGATACGAGTAAAATTATCTGATATGGGTAAGAGGCTGAAATCCATTTCATTGCAGTAGTTAAATAGAGCGTCAAAAACTGTAAAATTCCATCTTTAACATTTTTAAAGGCCCATTGTTTCCCCTAAAGTGTAGCACCAAACCAAAAGTCAAAACCACGAATTCAACGCACACACTCGAAACGAGGCACAATAGATAAGTACGCAATTAATTCTTTCAGGGTTTCTTTTTTCTTGGAATTTTTAAATGGAAAGACTGATTTACAAAAAAATATTTATAGCTCCAGAAAGAAGTTGGCCAGAAGTTTGAAATTTTGCATACTCAAAGCTAGAAAGTTGCTTTAAGTTTTAGTGCTGCAAACCGATAATTGATCACGGTTTAACTAGCATAAAAAAATTTGGTTTGATGTTCACTGACCTAGAGGGTAGTCTTTAATTAGCTGAATGCACCTTACCTATTATTGCAATGAATTTTCAAAATTAAGAAATAGATTTCTTCCTCTTTCCTATATCAAATGATTTTACTATAAAAAATACTCTTGAACATCAAGTATTTAATCTTACCACCTTGCTGTTGTTGATTTGCTGCGACAGCAGCAGCTTCTTCGAGTTTGCGGTGTTGTTGAGCAAGCTCCTCAACCATCTTCTCAAGTTTGATCCGTTGATCCTTCTCAAATTGAATGGCCTTTTGCCACTTTTTGCCTTGGATTTGAGCAGCTTTAGCATACTCAGCGCAAGCCTATAGAGCATATATGCATAATAATAATAATAAAGAGATGATTAACACTTCACATATGAGCACAACATGACAAAATGAAATAGTTCAAATTCCAACCATTTGTCATTCACATATCATCATCCTAGCAAATGATCGGAAACAAAGAACATAATGGGTTATATAAATGTTTATTACTATAATAAAGATTAATTACATACGTTAATCATTGCGGTAGACGTAATTCTGAAGAGTGTCGCCCGCTCATTGACTTGCTTCACTTTTGCTGAAATGTCTTGGTGGTTATCCATGCTCTCTAGTTCGCTGAGCGCTTTGGTAAGGGAATTTCCATGCTTATTGATCAACTCACAGGCAAGCTGCAAGTCGTCCCGTTTTGCAGACAGCATTTTAAAAACGTTGGTCACCTCTTGGCTATCCATTGGAGTGGTTACTTCTTCGAGTTCCTCTTCTTCCTCAGATTCCATCATCCGGATGGCTTTCGCCTTGGCAAGCTCGAGGGATGTCACCCATCGTTGTCTCTCTACTTCTGATACAGCGCGCAGGTGAAAGGTCTGAGTGCCCCCGTTCGTGGAAACGACAAGATTGCACGAGTCTTCAGTATAAATAAGTGCACCATGTAGACTGATAGCCCCCCTACAAGTGTGGCTCATTTCCGACTGACTCCTGTAATAGGAGAGGAGCCCATTTTGCAGAACAAACCATCGCTTCTGATATCCTCTCAGATAGTTGGTCCACTTGTAAAGCCAGCCACAGATTTCAGGCTCCTTTACGGTCTCACCCATTTTTCGAACTACCTTTATTACTAATTAGGCCTTGAGAAATCACTCAGAGGAAGATTTTTATTCAACTGATTACAACTGTCTTACATTACAAACGTTCCACCCACTACAAAATAGCAGTTCTCCCAATCACTTGTTTACATCACTCCTCTAGAACTCCACACACCACACAAAAGTCTCTCATCCCCACAATAATATTTCTCCAATCAAAAATATTAAATATTTATCAAAAATCCTGCAACTCAGCCGAGGAGAGAAGTGCAATTCATTTCAGCCATCGTCATCACCTCCACCACCACAAGCAGCACGAGAAGTAGTAGTGTCAGCCGTGTATAGTGGAAAGCAGAACATGATCATCCTCAATGCCAACACCACCACCAAAAAACCAGCAACCACCACACACACCAATCATTAGTCAGCTTGTCTCTGTTTACACATGAAAGGATATTATGGACTTTACCATTCCTCATTTAACTACAGATCATCACACACACACATTACCAGCCACACACAATCTAAATTGCTCATTTAAATGGTGACGATGACGACTATATACATCCATACAATACAATGAATGATGAATGATTATAGTAATACCAACCCAGAGCTTACACGTACATTTACAGCTTTAAATTTAAAAGCAGTCTTGTTTTTTTTCAAACAAGCAATCAGATGAGAGAAATACCTTCAGATGTTAAAAACGAGGAGATGAGGTGAACACAGGCGAACTGAATGCTCAAATGCTGCATGTGTGTGGCTGCTACTCTCTCTCTGTTTTTTATGAAAAGGCGAGAGAGAGAGAGAGAGAAGAGGTGGTCTGGTGGAGGTGCTGTTGTTCTACTGCCGTCCATCCTCATCATCATATTGCCTTTTCACGTCTGTAATGCTCTTATGGCTTGCGTGAGTGAGGAAATGATATTGGAGGCAAGTGGGAAAAGCAAAGTGCACATTTTTACTACGCATATCGCATCTCTCTCTTCCTAATCATATTTTTTTGCATGAATATTGGATCTTTTGGATCCACTGTAAATATTATCCTCGTATATGGAACATCCTGGTGCAATAATGATGAGGATGAGAGATAGAGGAGGAGACGCTTATGGGGAATATGGGGATAATATTATTATGGGGATATGTAGTCATAAAAAGTGGAATGTATGTTTATCTTATAGGGATAGAGGTGGAAGATCTAGAGCAGTGGATCTATGTCGGAGGCGCTTTTATAGCGAAAGAGTCTGCAGCGGCGGAAGACGAGGTAGATGAGAGGAGAAAGAGAAAAAATAGTGATCTTCTCTTCAGATTCATTATGGGACTAGTCTGGATGGAGGAGAAGCTTTGGGTTGAGTAGATGCCTCTGGCTTTTATGTAATTTGCATGGGAAGCTAAGCTAAAGCCACTTTGCTTGTTTTCATGGCTGGAGCTGGATAATAAAGAGTGTCTTTATTCGGATCTCTGTCTCTCATGCGGATTAATTAAATTTGTGTTGATGCATATTTCCCATTTGAAAGGGGATAATTAAATCGGTAGTAGAGTAGGGTTTGGATGAAATCATGAATATTTAGATAGGGAGGAAAGGATGAAATGGAGTTTTCATGTAATATTTACACAGCATAATATGTCAGGGTTGCATCATAATATCCATGAAATTAGTAACTGAATAATATTTTGTTACCTTTTTCTGCATCTAATTGTTTCTGTTTAACTGTTTGGTTGTCTCCTCTCATTTTCAATTGTCTCATTATTTCTGAGCGTGAGCAGTATAATTTTCAGATTTATAAATGAGATTTATATCTGTTTTGGGAGATTATAGGAGTGCAGGGATATGTTATGTGGTAAAAATATCATAGAATCTTGAATCTGTGACATTACATTGAAGATGGTGATTCGATGCATTGATTTTGAATAATAGCGTAAATACAGCGTATAAAATGTTTACCTGTTTCATCTCCTTAGGAAAGTTTTACGACGAGTTATTGGCTTCTTTTAAATGAGAAATATGTTGTTGTAGACCATACATCGTGCGACAAATGCTGTATAAATGGATACTATTCTATATAGTGGAAGGAAACGCCACAAAGCACTATGTGAGCTCAATTGTAATCGATAATTATTTATGCATCGTTTAATTTATGATCATACGCTCTTTAGTCGGAACATAAAACGATGAAAATTAATAGTCCTTTTGATGTTCACAAATACAATGTGTATTAACACTAGCATAAGAAATGTATAAGCATTCCAAATACGCCACAAGGAAGAAAAGCCATGGCACTGTTTTTTTTTAAAGAAAGAGGTGCGGTGAAAGTTAGGTTTTATCTAAACACACACGCACACTCTAGCTCACTCGAGGAACTACACAGAAACTTTCTCTCCGATTTACTTACTACGTCGCTCCTGACATAACGTAATGAATGTATACTTTAGTAATAATTAATAATTCCTTTTTTAAATTGTGTTTTTTTTTCTTCGCTGTTATTTTGCAAGGTACACTACTAATACTAATGATGATTAAAAAAAGGATATCGTTACATAATCCTAAAACAAATACCACATAGGCTTTATTAGAAACTATAGGTCTAATTTTCAACTGGATTATGTTTATTCCCAAGTCTATCATCTAATCTATTGAGGTGGCTGACTACTGTATATTCGTATTCAAAGAACAAGCTCATGGAACAATGGTCACACCATCTTGTACACAGCCACTATATTCCCACATAAAAGGGTAGTAAGCATTTATTACGTCAATGGAAGTTGACTGTTAATCTAGAAGGAACTGCATGCACGCATATATCTAATTTGATTCATAAAAACTTAAAAAATGCCTGCTTTCACCAACACCAAGTATAACTTTGTTTACCCTCAGCTCACACGATTATATAGAGTAGTGAGTGACAAGAATGAGTTCTGAAAGTAGGAAAACAGTCACTATAATTCTGCTGCAAAAAATGGGGAAAAGTAACCTTCAAAAAAACCTACATGTTTTTGTTGTTGCAATTGTTTCTGCAGCTTTTTGTTATTTTCATGAAACAGAGTTTCTTTCAAAATGATTACCTGCGTATATCCATACGATATTTTATAACGAGTTGCGATTTTCCATGTATGTGTAGAGAAACGACGGTAAAACTGCCACTACTAACTACCAAAACGCCACCATCATGTAGCACCCAAAGTTTTTCATGAGAATGGACGATTTCACTGCACGCCAAGAAATGTGAGCATGATTTTCATGTTGCATGACTCCACTGGACATTTTCATGAACTTCCTAAATCATCCATTCTACTCGTTGCTGTTATATTACTCTATAGCATTCCTCCTTACAAACAAACTTGCTATAAAGTTTATAAATAAGTAGGTATAACATGTTTTCTTACTATAAATCTGTAAACCAACACATTTCCCGACATGGCTGTACAATGAAATTTCAATGACCATTGATCACCCTTATTCCTTTTTTCATTGCAAAAAAACAAGAATTCTCATTCTCACCCAGCAACCTACTGACTCAAAAGAGACGAAAATTATTTCCTGTTTATAAACGCTTGTTTTGCTGGCTGAATCTGAGCCCATAAATGCATTCCATTTTCCTCCATTTTCCACACCATTTTTTGATGATTTTTGTTCGTTACGTACATTAGTGCAAACACCAAACCAGGATGCACTTACATTACCTACCTGTGTGCCCGCTCCCTGAAGCGAAACTTTAAGGAAATCTGAAGAAAACTGCAATGCCGTAAAATGTAGGACTAATGCCTGAAATCATCATCATTCATCTTCCCCTGATTTCTTTTTACCCGTTCACTTACCTACGCAAAATTCCTTCCTTTTCGAGTTCAGATTTCTTTTTTGTGTATTAAACATGAAGACTGCTAGAGAAGGATCATGTGCCAAGCGACTGTCTGTATAAGATGCTATTTAAAGAGTGGAAAATACATGCTGGCATACTTGACAAAAGAGAGAGAGAAAAAGGAGAAAGCACATGTACACATTACACTTGCTTTGAAGTTGAATTGAGCGTAACAACATGATCTCTCGCTTTTGTCTTGTATAATTTATACCACTTGGTTGTCGACTGTCGGAGGAGAGTGTGTTTTCACTTCACCTTCAGACTTTGATCGTCACTCCTGGCAAAACTACATTTGAAAGGATTTCCTTTTTATTCTGCAAAAAACAAAGAATTCTTCAAAAAGGAATGTTGTGCAATGAAAAAACGGAGTAATAGACCGTCTTTGTTGTCTACAAAGGCAATAGGTTAGGTAAATAACTTTCCTCTATTGTATGGAAAGTAAAGTGGGAGACTTTTTGGTGAAAGCAGGCAGCTGCGAGTAAAAGCAAAGATAATTTTTGTCAGATTCCTGCCGTCACTATATACCAGCTTTTCTCGTCTATTATTTATGTATAGAATTCCTATTCTACCCACCTCTATCAATACATTTTTCAGTGCGCATAATGTAATTACATGTTATGTTACTCTGATTGCATCAATATAGTTTTGTCGGATGTTGTTGGCTCTTTCTTAATGGAACTGAGAAAGCATATAGAGTGAAAAGAAGCTGGATACATTTTTATTCACTTCACTCAGTTCTCCATTAGGAGCACTGTAAAGGGCAGAGTATGAAAAATACAATCTGGCCAAATCAGACCTCATATTTATCTGATATTATGATGGACAGGGGAATGGAATACGTCTCTGGTTATATTTTATTTTGGGGAAATGTGAAACGCATCTAGTTGGAGTCGTAGCTTTCTCTCTCCTGTGTTCGTTTGAAAAGGAGACAGTCATTTCCTGTTATCCTCCATTTTTTACAATTTCCTTTCTAGATTCCAGACGACAGATAAATGCGAAATGAAACGGAATTATTATAGGAAAAGGAGGACAAGAACAATAGATACATTGTTTTACTCTCCTTCTGTAAGTAAATGGATGGAACAGACAGAGAGAGTATTTTTTGGCTTCCTCCTCCGCTTTCTCTCTGCGTTTTGGTAAAATGTTATCGCAAGGAACGACGCCAACGACGGCAGAGTAAAACGAATATGGATGGATGCAGACATTTTGGTGGATGTTTCAAGGGAAATTATGGTAGGACGAAACCAAAATATGTGCATAAATATCGTCCTCTTCTAATGTTTGCACTTGGTATAATTTTTTGGGAATGCTCATATGTTTAGCGACAGTTGGAATTAGAAACCGCAGGAACGAGGTCACACTGACCCCGGAATTCGGAATGCTTGTGAGTATAGGTATGGTATTATGATGAATAGAAATGGGAGTAATATGCAAGCCTGGGCTCGTTTCGTTACTACAACAATAACGGTTTTATTGCAGCCTTGACGTCTAAAAAACTGCAGACATTCCGATGGGTACAACGGTAAGTTGATTATTTATGGTGCAGTGGATGGATTCTGTCTGTGAGAAGCTTGTTATTGTGAGTTTATGTATGTACTCCTGTGTTGCATTATATGTTAAATACACAATAATATATACAGTTAGTGAATAAATTGATAGGTAAAAAGATGTTAAGTAGAGCAAGTACTTTGGATGTAGCAAAATCAGTAGTATGAATGTACACGGGAAAAAAGATTTCATTGACATCGTACCCGAGCTTGACCAATATTACTTTAGCTCGAAAAAATGCGAGATTTTGTAATGAAATAACTATTTTATTAAAAATTCAGTAGCAGTTCAAATGCACCAATACACGCAATGCCTGCAAAATTTAAAGGGTTGTTGGTTACCCTACCTAGTAGTACTCCATATTACTTTTTAATCAGTTTCTATCTGCAAGTAAAAGAGGGTCCCTTTTCCCTAAAGTTTGGTCCATGCCATTCTGGTTCCTGGTCAACTTCCGTTTAATAATGTAAGAATTTTGCTCATGAAAATTAATAAACCACATGAGCGAGGCCGGTTTTTCATTGTAGATATCAAAGTACAAAAGTCGAAGGGATTTAAAATGTTGGATGCTGATGAGAAAATATGAGATGATACATTGAAGGCTCACTATGTTGTAGATTTCAAACAATTTTAAATATGTTAAAGCGAATGTTAAAAAATATACCCCACCCAGTTTTCATTACTACATATTACGATGATGAATCGAATCTACGTTGCTATTGCAGTTGTTCCTTAATGACTAAATTTGCTAAAACTAGAGGGTATGAATGAATGCTTTAACACAACAACTTGTTAATATGACTTAATTTCAAACTACCATTTACAAATTAAAAATTGTGAAGACTTCAGAGTGTATGATATGGAGATTACCACTACTCATCTCGTTTCCGAGAAAATAGTCATATCATTACCACCATAGAGCCTAAAGCTTTGACCATGATGGTCACCATACTGCAAACATGTCTTATGGACGATCAACGAGTTTGGAGTTAATGTCAACTTGGTATTTTTACATTTCATATGGCATTTTTAACGTTCTAGTTTCCAGTGGTGACGGTTGCCGACTACGATTAGATACAGAGGGAAAGAGAGAGGGATAAATGCATGTAAAAGCTTGGCCTTCAATTCACCACACGACATTGTGCCTCTAGTAATAAGTGTCTATTTGTTTTATGCTTTCTTTTTCTATATACAGTTATAATATTGCTTTATAAGGCATCGTTAGATCTTGACTTCCTGTTGGAGTTGGTGTGGTGTGAGCTTTCACTCGCGACATTAGTATGTACCTTTTGCTTGTAGGTACTTGGCATTTTTGCTGGTTTGCGGAAAAGGCAACAAAACTAGAGTAATTACATGTTTCCGATGTTCTAGCAAACAAAGCCTGTCCAAAGAAACAATGCGAGCAAACTCTTTTAGGACTTGCTACTAATGCATGCTCAGTGTGCCACTGACTGCCACTATTTAAGCAATTTATGGAAAATATAGTGCATTGTAGTTGGAGTTGGACTATAAAGCTGGGGTAATAGGAGTACAAACTCCCTTTCTACTAAACTGGAAAGTGTGGTATGTAGGCAGTAGTGCAAGGACACTATTCTGGGAAAGGAAAATTTAATAGTCTTTATCCCTTTTGTCTTTCCTGATGTCAAGTTGAAAAGTTTGGAATGGAATACTGAATTAGATGAATGCATATACATATACACCATATAATATGTAGATGGGACTGCAGAAAAATCTAGATTTAATTCGTTGTAGAAACAAGGAATTTGTAATTTAGCAAAAATATACTGACATCATGGAGATAATTGGATGAAATTGAAATACAATTATGGAATTACAAGGGCTGTCAGATATGGCTAGTCGTAGTCAAGCTCGAAATCAGTCTATGAACCTATGTAAATCGAGCAATTTAGTTTGCGCCTGCTGACTTCGTTCAGTATGAATCTTTTGTGTTTGGATTTCAATCTGGGTTTGACCATTATTTCGTATACTGCTTTACTTTTATTTCCATGCCATCAAATTAGCAGACCGTATTTATTCTTTAAAATGCATTCTAGGGAAATATCTATAGCTTTTGTCATGTATCACAATCCAAAAATTCAGACAATATCCAACAATTCTCTTTTCCTGAATCCCGAAGCATCTACAAAGTTCACTCTCAGTATCTCTTTAACATTCCGTTGTTAGAAAGTACATGTTTAAGTTATAACCATAAAGGCATGGTAACTATGTATATAGTCCATGAAGCATAAAAGAAATAGGACCAAAATGAAAAAAATGAAGAAACAAAAAATGGAATAAAACTGACAAAACCGTTTATGTACCGTATATATGTGGGCCTATCCGCGATTTGCAGGCTTATGGTTTTGTTGTCGGTTGGTCCTAGCATATAAGTTTTCTATATAAACGTCAACCGTCAACAAAACCATAAGCCTGCAAATCGCGGATAGGCCCACATATAGTCTACAAATAACTGATATTATTGTTGCAGTATTCAAATACATTTGTCAAATTATCAATGTTGATAAATGCTTGTAATACTTTCAGTTCAACAGCGCAGTACTTCATGAGGAAAATGGGGTTGTTTAATGATTTATCTTTTTCTTTATTTGTTCTCTCATATTTTTTAATTTTTGCAGAATTACTTTCAAACAACTGTGTTTGATCTTCATCATGAGTGAGCATGTATGTCATGTCATACATATCCATGACATGTATGTTTAAATGCCTTTCATGAAACACTACTGTCTTCAGTGGTGTGGTGCCCATATTTACTTTACCCATTTTATACCCCCATCATCATCCTAATGATGTTAAAGTTCTTTCAATTTCTGTTTGTTCTGCGGTCATTAGGCAATTAGGCCTGATTAAAATGAATTCAGAGAGTAGCAACTCTGTCTCTGTGTGTGGTCCCCATGTATGCTTTTCTGTCAAAAAGTTGTGATGAAAATGAAAGCATAACACGTTGTCAGCCACTTCTTGCTTCTCTTCTTCTGCTGCGCTGTCATCATAGCCGGCTTGCTGTTTTTTATTCAATTTCAGCAGACTGATCGTTTGTCAGAACGGTACTTTAAACAATAGAAGATTCAGAATTTTAAAATATTGTTCAGGAAAGCGGCACTACAGATTTAAGGTGTCAGCGTGTTCGGTTTTTATATTAATTTTCTTCACCTGTTTTTTTAAAAAGTTTATTTAGAGAATCAGCTGACGAAAGGAATTTGCCAGCTGACAAGTCATCGCCAACGAATCAGTGATCTGTGGAACCAGCTGTGGGGCTGTTTCCGGTAGAAGAATGGAACATAAAGCTTTAGTGGATTCACTTTTCAATGATCTAACCCGGATACTGAAAGAGGGCAAGAGTATTCTGGTGACTGGTGGAACCGGATTGGTGGGATCGGAAATTGAAAGGACTATTGCCAAACTGCCCGAGTATGAGACCTTCAAGGGGAGCTTTAAGTTTTTGTCGTCGAAAGATGGAGATTTACGGTAAAAGTTTCTTTTTAAAAGCAAATGTTGGTTGGAGTAAACAAGTAGTGGTCTTTTTTATTTATTTGGCCAATCGATAGATCTTTGCCTGAAACGTCCACATCCCAAATATGAGGTCTCCAGGTGTCTCCCATGAAAAGTTATGAGAGGTCAAAGTTTCAAAAA
>JAQIXX010006884.1:0-11620 GCA_034700605.1 Willowsia nigromaculata | reverse complement strand
GTACCTCTCGCCGTGCTTCCATTCTACGTGAGTTCTCATTCCTCATTCGAACCAGTCGCCTTTCTTCATTATCCACAACTCGACGTTCGGCAACCCGTTCTTCACTCCTCACCTCTCTCCGCTCAACTGAATTTCTTGCCTCTCGAACCAATCTTCGCTCAGTAGAATCAAGACGCTCTACACTTCTAGCACGCCTAGTTTCCAACCGTCGGTCCTGTTCATTGTTAGCACGGAACAATCTTTCGTGACTTCTACTCCTCTGGTTCATTCGGAATCTCTCCTCCCCACGTACCTCATCACGAACCAATCGTGATACACGGAAGGAACGCTCTTGTTGATTATCTGGTGACAACGCTGATCGCTCCTGGACTGTTCGACGGGATGAGATTGTCAACCTTTCCTCAGGTAAGTCTCGTGCAAGTCGAACCCGTGATTGCTGGTCTCGTTCTGATAAGACTCGTCTTTGATCTTCCACACGAATATTCCGGAATCTTGACTCTCCATTGTTACTTGCTTTGCTGTCGATACGGGAGAGGAGGTCGCGACTGAGCCTTTCAATCCGACTGCTTTGTGAAGATATTGCTTCAGCGCGGACAAGACGCTCATGTTGTAGAAACAGACAAAGTGAAAATAGGGCTAGGCTTGAATAAAATGAATGCTTCATTTTCCTCCCAAACTGGCAGGAAACAGTAGGAATTTTCAAGGGATTTCACTCTTTTAACTTCGTTCTACCCCTTTTCAGGAACTAAGGAGGGAGGATATTTTTTCTATCGGGGTTTTGTGAGAATTAGAGGTTTTTGAGGGCTCGGAATTGATAAAAGGAAACTGAAAGAAAATCTTTAGAGAAAGTTTTGAATGGACCTCTTTTATGTTGATGCTGAAAAAGTGTTATGAAAATATTTAAAACTTTCTTTCTGCCTGACAATGAGCTGGTTATGGCTGGATCAGGGGTAGAATCGTACTGTGAAGCTCTTCATGGGATCTTTTCGGTTTTATACTAAAATGTGACGTCAATGGAACCTCCACGGTGTCAAATCCGAGTTTAAAATAGCTCGATTATAATGAAAGACACGACATGAAAAGTTTGAAATTGATTTTGGTTATTAAAAACATTAACCACAATCTGGAGTCGAGTGCCTTGAAATTCATACAACCCTGTATCCATCTGGAAAATAAGAATGCTTGTCGCTCGTAATAATTGCAACAGAGTGATCCAGCAAATCATTAATCTATTAATAAAGCCAGAGCAAATAATCCTTTTCGCTCTGCCTCTGTGTTCTCAACCGGAAATCCAACTTTTTTCACCAAAAGTCCCTACAAAGTCGATTCAGAGTCTTTATTTGACAGTATCTCCAATAACCATACAAGATTCTCTTGCCCTCATTCCAAGTAAGCTGAAAATGGGAGGAAACGCTCAGTTCCTGAAAACTGTACCTAAGTATGCATATTATATTCATGCATACATGTTAGGTGTAGGCGTTCTTTTAAAAGTATAAAGTGGCTCTAATTTTTTACCACGTTGGAGTGTAAAATTGATAAAATGTCCACATTCCATAAGAGCCTATATCATTCATGTCTCCAGAACTCTAAGTTTAGCTACGTAATAAGAAATGATGTTCCAAGTAACATTTTGTATTTGCTTCCATCTAAAAGTCTCCTCTCATAAGTTCCCATCTGCTGTCAAATGCGTGTTCATGATTCGGTTAGTTGGTAACAAAGCTGAAAATTGAATGGGCAGTGGACCGAATTATCAACAAGTGGCATGCATGAAACCTTCTTCTCAGACTCTCAGAGTTCTTTTGCTTCTCTTTTCAGCTTCTTCTTCTTGATCCTCTGCTCAAGTAATACGTGTCATGCAAAACGTGAAACTGCCCTAATAACCGTAATATTGACATGGACATGAGGGTTTCTAGATTTTATTCCTATTACGTATCGCTTTCATATTTGCTTATGTAAGAAAATGATCCTTGGGCTTCTTTTATTTTTTCAAATTGAACACTAGTTGATTAAAGGCATGTTTTAACTTTCAATAGTTTCAATTTCCAATTCATGCTTGCTTATACTAGAATCACTGGCGTAAGAGAAGCAGGAATACAAAGCTTTACATAGTTTTTAGTTGATTGATTAGTCGTGACCTTAGCCTTATATATTTTTTTACATAATAAATAATACACTTCAAGTTAGTGTCGTTCGGCAGCTTATATATGCTTTCGTTGTTGTTCATTGATATTCCATAAATCACATCATAAAAATACGTAGTTTTTGTTCCCATTCATATAATACTTCCCCTAACTGCGTGACTGTAGAATGGATTTGGAAGTGGCGTGTTGCATAAGAGCTTCTAGTTTGTTTTCTATGTTATAGGATTCACTTACAAGTAATGCAAAAACTTGGAGTGAATCCTGAGCAGATATTTTCTCACAGGATGAGGTCTACTAGAGTAGTAGTATGTAGATACAAAATACATTTACCTTCTGCCATTATTTAGCATTCTTTTATTGCATGACTAGTTGCGTTTTATTCATTATATAACACATTGTCCAACATTTTTAATTTATCAGCTTTAAAATAATAATATCTGATTAATTAAGTATTCCAATTCTAGTTTCTATTCTTTGCGTTGGACACTTTGGAAAAGTACACTCTAATGAATATCTCATTAGTTATTAAATAGGTCTCTAACATTCTAATCTAAAAGACTTCTAGAGGAAGTTCTAAAACTGATTGTATTTTCCATTTATTGATGCCTCACATACATAAATAAAAAGATTGTTGACAATTGTATGTATAAAAACAACCGAATTAGTATGCATGTATGCTTCTTGAAAGTCCATTAATACAAACATGTTTTAAAAGTTTCATTTCCTTTTTACAAGAATTTGAACCCTGTACCATATTCAAACAAAAATCAGTAGAGATTCTCACTCCTAATCCACTCGGATTTTACGATTTCCACTTCTTATCTTTTTAAAACGAGTTTTTCTAACATCCTTGCATTTTACACAATACTTTTTGAACGTAACTTATCTCTATTACATAAGTCTGTATGATATCATTAGCTGTCTAAGTCAAATAAGCACCCATTCTTCCATTCTTGATTTTTAGTAAATTTATCCATATACCTAATATGAAACTTTGTTTGTGTCAGTGACCCATTTTTTGAAAAATTCAACAATTAAACACAAAATTTGGAGCGTAAGGACTATTTTGAAGACGACTTTTCAAGAGCGTAATACGTTGTGGTTTTTGCTGCTATTTATTTAATTTAACTATGACTAAATTGTCCCTGTCATTTGTGTTAATACAGCATTTAAAACTTTGTTTAATATGGTTTTTAAAAAAACGTTGTTCTGACAGCTCTCAATTTATTATGATTTTGCATGACACACGGACAGAAACTGAAGTACAGGATCGAAAGCATGATTCATGATCACAGCATAGTTTTATAGGGATGGACGTACTATTATAGCCCATATATAGGCTTTGTTGGTTGTGTCATTCACGAAACTGTGATTGTAATTACTTTGTATCCTTTTTTGAGCAAGTTTTTGACTTGCTAGCATTCAAATTATTCCCAGACAAGGGAAAATACTTATCCGCTGCACATTTTTCATGTAATATGCACTCACCATCCTGTTTTCAGCATAAAGGTTGAAAATAATAAAATTCATTAAAACTTTTGAGTAAACTTGACAAAGGTTTATTTTAATACACAATTAGGCTTTGCTGACTCTGACTCTGGGTTTAATTCATGGCTCATTTTTATCACATGTATGACATATGAATAAGAATAGGAATGACAAATGATATTATTTTATTAAAGCACACAAATTTCTGCTTTGAACTTCATCACATTCATTTTTTTTATTTTGTTTTCTTTTAAATTATGTATGTGCTTATCGTATAATATACAAGTTGCATCATATATTGTATAAAAATACATAATATCATGTTATAAAATTTACAAATAGATAAAAATTATTTTGATCACAGTTGGGCACTATAAAAAACGATTATAGTAAGTAGTATTGAATAAATGCATGGAAATGGAGACATTAGTGGAAAGGACACCAGAGTACAAGAACAGAGTTATTAGGGAAAAAAGACCAAGAACATTAGTAGGTATAAAAAAGTAACATTAGAATAATATATGTATACATAGATGACAAGTACCAGAAAAAAGGTGAGCATTGAAAAGGCTAAAAAAAAGTTGAAAATACGACAGCAGTAGACCATTCAATTGAAGTAGTAGTAGTAGTCCCACTAATGGAGAAATTAAGGAGCCTCCGTGGACCAGCTTGTGAGAGACAAGCCGATTAAAGCATGAGACATTTTTGGTCTTTGTTGTGGTAGGAGTATTAGTTTCTTAAGTACAAGTCGTTTGACGTTGCTTGAAAGACAAGAGAACAATGCCATTACGGTCATTTGAAGAAAACACAGACATCACAAAAAAGACGCACAAACAGGCAAAACGCGTAGTAAGATTATCAGCAAGGAAACCAATGAGCATTAAAGCATCATAAAGCATAACCAAACTTGTACCTATTGGTTTCCAACTTATGTTTGGAATGAGCGAAAGATAATATGAAAGGTATTTGTTTCGCAAACTTCATAAAGCATAAAAGCATCATAAAGCATAATTTGAAGATAAAGCATAATTCAATTTAAAGGGCATATTTTTCTATAAAAATCACCAAAAAATGGCGTTTTTTCCTATTTTGAAAAAACATCACTAAAAATTTCATTGATGTTGGTCTAATTTTGGCAATCCTTGAAGCCTGGAAATGTTTATTTTGGCTCAAGGTGACCAAACTGTTAAATTTTTTCATGCAAATTTTCAACTTGGCATTAATTACAAAAAGAGGGCTTGCTTAAATGTCACATACTACTTGCTTTTTTCTTTACTCAGATTGTTTTATTTCAAAATTCATCGTTTACCAAATTAACACTTTTGAAATGAACCTAAGCCACCAGTTATGCTTCAAAAACGTGCATTCGAGTACAAAATACATAGCGCATAGACTGAAAACTTCCAAACCAAAAGCAAAACTTTGTTGCAAATTCTGTAATGGAGACAATGCAATCGAAAAACTCTACAATTAAAAATCATCTGAAGACCATCGGTCATCTTCGTCCCCCAGGTTGGATTACGTCTCATAATTTGCTAACGAATAAGAATAGGACGAAAGGAAAATTTATGTATACATTTATTTAGTTTTCAACGGGTTAATAACTTAGAAGGTGAGACATCTGCAGAGCAATTGAGTCATGATGACAAGGATTATTGTAGAAAAAGCATACAAAAACTAAATTTTCTATTAAAAAACAACAAAATGTTATATTTTTAGGTGTTTTCCATATAAAATTAGATGTACATGGTTTTATAAAAGGCTTGTATGGAAAAAATTATAAAGCATTAAAAAGCATAATTTTTAAATCTTAAAGCATAATTTCAACATGCCATAAAGCATAATTCTGGTTTCCTTGATTATCAGTGAAAAGATAATAACAACAAACAAGAGTAACCGTGAAGAACCAAAACAAGTTAACCACAAAAGAGCAACAGCAGCAAAAGACAAGGTTAGGTAAATTGCATTACATAATAATAGGCATAACGGTAATAATAAAAAAAGTAGAGCTGAGATTAAGATTATAGGAATGTGTGTAAGAAAGAAAATAAATGTGCGTAAGAACATAAAAAACAAGAGCAAAAGTAAAGTCGTTGATGAGGATAGAGATAGATCGTCATCATAAAGGACAAGACAATTAGAAAGAAACCTCAAGTTGAAAAGGGAGTTTTAAGAGAGAGAGAAGGAATTTTGCGTGTTTTGCAGAGTTTTATAGTACACGCACAAGAAAAGACAAGAGAGAATGAGAACAAGTAAGAGCATTATTAGAGTAGAGAGAAGACATTGAAAAAAGGGATAGTAAGAATTAATTAGTGGAGTTTGTCCCTTATACCGTATCAGTTTTTCTTCATCTTAAAATGGATTATTGATTATGCCTATTTTTGTTCCTATCACTTCATTTGGTTGAATGGTACCGGTGTGTGCAATGCAATTGCTGCTGCAACTGGAAAAGGGTATAAAGAGCACCATAAAAGGTTAAAAAGCTTCATGAGCACAATAATTCTTATTGCGTTCATGACTCTTTCATACCAATTGGTTTCATTCAATATAACGTGACCACTTTCATTTTCGGCGTCAGTCAACAAACCATTCAGTGAATTATACGCGAAAAGGATTGCATTATAGGAAATAGTAGAATGTATTCCCCGAAAGATTAGAGTAGTAGTAGTAGTAAACGGAAACTTACAATACGAAAATTATCTATATCTTAAGTTACTATTTCAGCAATATTCGGTAAAATTTCTTTGTCATGGCTTGAGTTTCCTCTTGGTCAGGTATGAAACAACGCTGAATGAAAGGTTGCGACCTTGTAGTCATTGTGCTGCATTTCTTGTAGGGTTGCAACCGATCATTAAAAGGACGTAAAAACGTTAAAAATCTTAATTGTGTAGTTAGTAGGTAAATATATGGTCAACAAGAGCAATAAAAACATATTCCATAAAAATAATAATAAAAATTCGTTTGTTTGGCAATTAGAAGGGAGGGTGGAATAGAGAAATGACCACCGCCTATCTATTTACGCTGTCTTTTAAAGAGATGAGAGCTTAGTAGTATCCGTGTCCACCGTAGCCATGGGCAAGACCTCCGTGGGCAAGACCTCCATGGGCAAGACCTCCATGGGCAAGACCTCCGTGGGCAAGACCTCCATGGGCAAGACCTCCATGAGCATAACCGAGATGTCCACCGTATCCATGACCTACTCCAGCATAGCCTAAACCTAAACCTGAGAAAAGAGAAAAGGAACAATGCATTTTTAATTTTAAAGTTGTTCTAACTTTGATTATCGATGAAAGCAGGATGGAGAGGCATGATTTCATTTTATCAATCATGATCATCATCACAAGCAATTTTTTGTCACGAGTTGAGATTTTTAAATAGGTTAATTATTATGGCTCTGCTCTCAACTGCACTCCAATGATGATATTATGATTAGCAAGAGATTTGTATTGTTGATGATGTGATATATGGATGACTAAATTATGTATTATGAAAAAAATTGAAGCAGCAAACAGAGTGCATTGTTCTGTCTGCTCATATATTATAATACTTCAAATAATTATCTCAGCAAAGTGCATACCATGAGCATGGTGAGCGTGAGCGTGTGATACAGCAACTGGCTTGGCGACAGCAGCAACGGCAGGAACGTGGCCATAACCATGATGTCCGTAACCATGGTGACCAACTGCAATAGGTGCAACGGCTGGGACGACGGCTTTCTTAACGCCAACGGCATGCACTCCTGGGGCACTGTTGATGACTTGGGCCTAATTTCAAAAATAAAAATAACCATAAAACATTGTACAACGACGACAATGATGATGATAATGGTGATAATAATGAGCTATGAGCTTGCACCAGAGACAAAACTCTTGTTTTGCTCTAATGTGATGTCTGCTGTAAGCATTTCTATCATGATACAAACTCATAAAAACTAACAGAGTTCACCGCGTGAAATAAACGAAAAACTGTGTGATGTAAGATTGCAAAACAAGGAGCAATTAAAAAATGACAAGATGCAAATATTATATGATTACACGCTGTGAACATGTAGGGCTAAAAAATTGATGAAAAAAAGCTGTGCATTTTTTAATTATTTGAGGGTATACCTGGAATCCGTGGATAGGATCAGCTACGTAGTTGACGGTACGAAGAACACCATCTGAAGCGAAAAATTAAAGATGAGAAGTGTAAAAAATTTTGTTTATAGAATGACTCGGATTTTTAAAAAAATGAAAGTCATTATGCAGAATGTAGAAAAGCTTACCAGGCTGAACAAGGGAGTAACTACCCTTGACGACTCCACCATCACGGGTTTCATGGGCAGACTTGGCATCCCCAGTCAAGGCATCCTTAACCCCGTAAGAGTAACTGTACTTGGGATAAGCATAGTAGTCTGCAGCATACACTCCATGTCCGATGGGAGCTCCAGGAATGGCACTGACTGCAGCGACGAAGGCCAAAGCCACAGAGATAACCTGTTCGTTTAAGCAGACAAAACAAGTCAAGAATAAGTGTGTGAAAAAAAGTTGTGAGAAATAGTCGGAGAGCGATTTGCAACTGTGCGTGTATCACTTTGTAAAGCTTTTTGGCGTGCGATAGTTGCTTTTTGTAGACTGTTAAGATTCTTTTGTTTTCTTAACTTTAACATATTTATCATGTTACGTTTACCACACTTGAACGTAATGAACGATAATGATAAGCAAAAGATTCTAGTTACTCTGAGAAAATTGATGCAGAACGAAACTCAGGAAGGAGAATAGAGAACGAAAGAAAGATCTGAGAGGAGCAAAGAGTTGAATGATATGCAAAAAGCTATCAAATTCTCGAGGAGAGCCCTACTCTTCACATTGCTCAAAATTTGCCACAATCACAAGAAAATGAGGATTTTTTGTACTAAAGAATGGAATTGCGATGAAGTGAAACGAGACGGAAACCCTGACATTGACAATTTGCAAATTAATCAAGATTTAGAGTATAAGAAAAAACCACAAAGAACAAAGTACATCGAACGATCCAAATTAGACACATTTCGTCGTGTTCCACACCAGCGGTTCACGAGCACTTCCTCAAACCCAATCAAAATCAATTACCTATAGTTTTATGTAACACGTACTACTACTGCAAAATATCTTCTCAACCGTTTCACATTTTAACTAAATCTCAGGCATTTCCAGCCATCCTTAATTCAAAACACTGCGTACTTCAGGTAAACACTATATAGATCACATTTTCTGTATCGTTTTTATCGATTGAGAATTGGAAACACTTGTCGCATTTTTCCAAATTTCCGATGCTTGGAAAATGTCCACTTATACTTACAAGTACTAAAATAATGCTTCAAAAGTTTCTTACCTGAATTGCGTTCATGATGAGTTTTCAGATTTTCAAGATAAAGTTAAATTTCCAAAGCGTGTGATGAGTCCAAGAGGATACTTTTGCAACTGATACTGGAAAGGGTAGGGGACAGAGCTTTATATAAGAGGCAGTCTGAGAACTAACCGGTGACCCTGTACACCTGTGCACTTATTGGTACTCATTGTTACCATCAACATCATCAGAAACAAGAGTGATCCTCATTCATTCAGCCTTCTTCTCATATCAACAAGCGTGTTGAAAAAATATACGTAACAATATAAAAATAATATTACGTATAGTAAACTATTTGAGCGCGCAACACTGCAAAAATTCTTATTCACGAAAAAAAAAATGTACCATGTCATTTCGCAGAGGATAGCATTAGAAAATAGCCCATATGCATACTAATATTACTAATTCATAAATTAGACTCACTATAATAACATAGGAAAAAGTTAAATCATAACGTGGCAAACTTTAAAGATGGTGAGTAATGGTGTTACTCATTCTCGTTGGATATACTTATACAGCAGTGATAAAAACATCAATAAATTTTTCAAACAAAGCGGATTTACCACTACTGCCATATATGTATGCATATTTATATACTTGTGCGCGTAACATTAAGCATCTAAACTCATTAACTAACTAACTAACGATAGTAGGCTTAACAAGTGGCGTCTGTGTAATGTTGGTATTTTAAATATCAATGGAAATCCACACTTCCATCTTACTACTATTTCATTTTAAATTCTTTTTTTTCTCACCAGCAATTCTACATCTAGGTACATTAGTTTGCACGTATGTAGGTACATAATAATAATAATAATGTGTAGTAGTGCGTCTTTAACATCAAGTCCAAGTTTACCTGAGAATTAGCAATGTGGAATATGTCGTTCGTTTGTTTAGCTGCAAATATGCAATATGTGCGTTACTTTTATTTTCCTTCTTAAGGGTTTGACGTGCGAACCGTTCTTCGTGGCGTGGCTCTCTAGTAGTAGTGGTATGCGTTTCTATTATGATAAAATGCAGTGCAAACTTTGGTATTGTTCTATCTCAGATATATAAGTAAACACAAAAACAAGGCGTGCAAAGGCACATGGAAGAGAAGTCTTTATAACGACGATGGTGGCAGTAGTGGTAATAATAATTTGATATGATGACGATGATGGTTTAATAATATAACATGCCTTAACCTTAACACAGTTGCGGACATGAGCAATTATCGTGTTGTGGGGAATGTGGTAGTAAAATATCTTCGTGGATTTTAATAATATATCCTCAGAGGCATGTGCATGCACTTTTGCTTTCCTTCGGGATTAATTGTTTCACAAAAAACATCTTTTGTGTCTCATATATTCATTGTTGCGTTTTGTTGTTGTGGACAAAAAAAAACGAGATTATTAGTTTGTCTTTTGTGAGTTCCGGTGAAGGAAGGAAAAAGGAAAAACGTTACGTAGCCATTATGCAATGCTATGCCTTAATAACGCATACCTGACTGTAGCTTTAAATTTGTTCTCTTTGTTTCCGACTTTAAAAGTATATCAGAAGACATGACTCACGACGACAACGATAAACGGCTCAATCGTCAATAATTGAGTCCATTCATTCAAATTAAAGAACAAGGTCTTGTCAATGGGAGGGAACCACAAAAGTCCCTCAAAAACCCATATAGTCTCTTCACTTCTCTGTCGGACTTTACTATTGCGGATGTCATGCTTATATAAGTTTTACTGCTCTTGTGTACCACTTATGCACTGGAGGAAAATAAAGCTAGATTTCCTGGTTGCACTTTAACTATTCATTTAAGTATACTTACTCATTCAAATTTAATCTAGGTTGAGCCCCATATTCTATTTAATTTAATGTTCACAACAGACGCACCTCCGCCTCCTCTATAATAATAGACATTTCCCATTAGTCACCATAATGTGTGTACTAGCTACCACACGATGATAAACTATTTTTGTAGTATATGGATATTTTATAAAAGTAAATTTGCATGATGGAGTTCACATGCTATAAAATTTAATTTACTCATAATATAAATCGTTAACATTTTTTGTACTTTTTGTTAACACAAAGAGTCGTTCTTATAGTGGTAGTCTATAAAGTGTAAATTACTCATACCTTGTCCAACAAAGCTAACATCAGCCATAAATTCCTGCATTTTTGACGAAGGTAGATTTTTTCTACCAATGATGATTTCTACTTCCACAACTACTTAACTTAAAACAATGAAATATTAAGGAAAGATCATAAAATATATATATCTTTATGGATTTGATACGATAAAAAGGCAATAGATTCGAATACCATTTTTTACACATGTGCGTAAATGACTGTTGACTGTTAAGGCTATTTTCGCACATTATGGACAATCAGAGACATAAATATGGCAAACTAATCAATGACGAATCACTACTCAACGTTAATCATGGACTCAAGTAGCCAACCTACCTTTAATTGATGTGAAGTTAAATCAACCAATGTTTTGTTGACTAAAGCCGAATATGAAATTAATCATAACTTCTTACATGAGTTACAAGGAATTCCAACTGAGGTGTTCCCTCTCGCATCACCCCAGACGATGTGGCTCCAAGCACGCAGCCACATTGCAGCTTATGAAATAGAGC
>JAQIXX010006883.1:0-11620 GCA_034700605.1 Willowsia nigromaculata | reverse complement strand
TTATTGGGCTTTATTATTCGTAGGGATTTTCAACTGACATATTCTCTCTCGGATGTGTAGCTTACTTCATATTTTCAGGTGGCTTGCATCCCTTTGGATGTCGGTTTGAAAGAGAATGGAGAATCCTTGAAATGAGGCCAGAAACTAAAATCCCCATTATTTCGGAACCTGACTTGTGTAGTTTTTGTGTGAAGAGTTTGACCGAAAAAATGATTAGTGGAATCGAATCAAAGAGACCAACTATAACTGAGATTTTGTCGAGCGATTTATTCCGTATTGGGCACGTTCATCCACAATGCAGTATTGTTTAGCCCCATTTTAGCTCTATGCCAAACGAAGCTGTAGTGAATTAATTGGAGTGACAATGACGCAATCTATAATATACGATTCAAATTATTATTTGGGAGAGGGTTGGTTTGGAAGTCGTGTTTACAAAGGGAAAATTTTTGACACTAGAGATGCTGCAATCAAAATTGTGAAGTTAAATAAAGATGATCCTACTATCTTCCTCAAAAATATTAAATCCCATTTCTTACAAAATTTTTCGAATGACAACATTGTAAAATATTTTTGTATCGAATACCAACAAAATTTATGCATGGCAATGGAACTTTGTACACAAAATTTATTTGACTTTGTTGCGAATGATATAAGAAAAGAAAATGTTCTTCCTGTTTGCAAGCAGATATTGGGAGGTGTGAATTTTTTACATGGAAATGGCATAATTCATGGAAATCTTAACCCCTCAAATATACTTTTACAAAGTCAACTTGGAAATGTGACTGTGAAGGTGTCAGACTATGGGATTGTGGAGTTCTTTCCATGTAGGTGGAAGCTAATTTCTGATTCAGTTCATCGCTCTCAAGTTACTGAGTGGATGCCTCCAGAAATATTGAAACTGCTACAGGAACATTCAAAGAAAGGAACTGAGACAAAAATAGGACTGGTGAGGATTTAATTTTTTAAAGAATACCATGTAAGTATAATTTGCACCTTTTTGCCAATCCTTTTCCCATATAATTTCAGACAAGCTCAACTGACACATTTTCCACCGGTTGTCTTCTATACTTCGTTCTATCAAAAGGCCGGCATCTCTTTGGGAAGAAGTTTGTAAGAGAAGCGAACATTTTGAATCATCAAAAATTCTGGAGAATTAATGATTTACAAGTTGATTTCCAACCCATTTTATACAACATATATTTAATGACTCACAAAGCCGCTAATGCAAGGCCAAAGCTAGAAACTGTTCTTGAGTTTTGTCACTTCTGGGAACCGGCGATTTACAAAGATTTTTTGAATGATGTGAAGTTTCTACTTGAAAAGCTTCCCATTGAAGTGGAGTCATGCACTCAAAGCTTATTTACCAATCTACACAAATTATCTCTTTTAAGAACAAGAGAAGAAATGATGCAATCACCAATGCAACTCCTTTTAGATGGAGTTACTTCAAACCAAATCCTTCAAAATGTTAAAATGCTCATAGAAGTAGAGCTCGGTTTAAAAAAGGCATTTATCCCTTTTCTGATTCCTACATCATACGCACGTTTGCTTATTTGGGAGGCATTTTTCCCACTTAAGAGCCACCCAAAACTAGGCAAGTATTATAACAGTAAACTCAACATATTTCCAACAAAGACAGCAGATGTAATGAAGCATATATATTCGCTTTCAAGCCCAATTTCAATCTCGAGGTCCATAGAAACTTATTCAGAGACAGTAGGATCTGCTTATGAAAAATATTCTGGCAGAGATAGGGATATATTTCGTCCGCTTAACTCAAGAATTGATGCTTTAAAGAAAGCCGGCATAAGAAGTACATACAACCTTCTTTTTGTTACTATTATGCACACTACAAAAATGTCCCCCAAGGAAATTCACGAGATCAAAAGGATGGTTGACATCACAATTGAAAAGGACCCAGATATGTTATATCGCGAGAGTAATGGGGACAGTATCCTCCACTTAAACGATGTACATGTTGACTTGCTACAATATCTAATTATCAAAGGAGCAAATGTCGCACTTACGAATCTTGAAGGAAAATCATTAATGCACATATGCCCATCTTATCTTTCTTCTGACGATTTTCACAAACTAGTACTACTCCTCTGTAATCGGCATGAGGAAAATATATTTAGCCTGAAATCAGCATCTGGAAAAGTTCCACTTTTTTATGCCGTGCAGTACTTTGATGTCCTTGAAGATACACTTGTCTTGCTAAAAACCAAAGGACAACTACACTTAAAAAGCACAAACTACAATTGGGAGAGCATATTGGATCACTCAGCTAAATGTGGAAGGTCTAAATCCTTTTTAGACACTCTTTCCAAATTTGCTTCTGATTCTGATGAGGTATATTTATTTTTATTTCATTTTTGGAGATTCTTTCATGAATATTGGACTACTTTAAACCTTTAACTTGTAACTTTTTAAGGGCGTGAGATCGAGAAGGTTTGAAGCTGCAACATCTACACAACCTGGAGGTGAAGAGGATTCAGCAAATTGATGATAGAAACTTCACAAGCAGCATATGGGTGGCCCTGGTAATACAAAAAATGCAATAAATGCCCATAAGGAGGAAGCAGGAGAAAGTGGTAATAATAGTCTAAGTCATAAGTAGTACATAACTACGCCGAGTTCCAGCGATTCCTAAAATGTTGGAAACTACCGTGTAATCCATGTCACCATCACCTTCAAGTTACATGATTTTAATGATTGTCTGTGTCAAGGGCTATCTAGAGGTACAAAACCTATGTAAAATGTTTAGTGTGTGTTGTATTTTTAGACTTGATTAATGTATACGGAATTATCTCCTTGGGACCATACTTTTTAACAAGTGTATAATGCTTTATGATCATCGATTAGTTAAAGATTTTAGGTCTAGTTAAATCTGATTTGATAAATTGATAATGTTATTTGTAAATAACTTAGAAATTCCTACATTTTGTCGTTTAGCAATCACTATTTGTATTAATACTATAATACAAAAATATAGTAACTTGTAACAATGCGTTTCTGCCTTGGTAATTTAATGTTTTGTTACGTTAAAACCATTTATTTAAGTTCGGATCACACCTGTTTACAGCAACTTTGTTCCAAAATTAGTTGTTTAAACAAGTTTATAATTTTACCAGTTGATATATATATCCATACATCGTAGAAAATTTGATAAGTTTTTGGTGATATAACTGACTTTTCTATCAAGCGTTTATAAAACTTATTCATAACGGGTTACCAGTCATTAAAACTGTAAATTGTAAAATTACAAGGGAAAATTGTATCGAAATAATTTACAAGCTGTTTATCGAAGTTAACATTTATACATATTACTAATTCTAAATATTATAAGTGCGATTTCGGCTCTTCCAAAGCTTTGCGTTGATCTAACAAGAATCTTGAACTTAATTTTATCATTATTAAAAACGAGACCAAATATTGTAAATATTTGTCATAATTTCAAATATATAAATTAAAGCAGAAACAACAAGAATTGGCAGCACTTCTTTCCTTAAGATACTTGAATACAAGAACTACAAAGCCAACAAACAGGAGTACCAATTGTTACCAATTTATTTATCAACGCATAGATTTAACTTAGCAAAGACTTAGCAAATAGAACATTATATGATTTACGCATATAAAAACTCTAAACTATAAAACAAACAATTGTCAGTTCTAGTTAAGCAAGCCCAGCTTATCAAAAGTGTTGATAAACAATCAAAACAATTCTTAATGTATGTTCTTAATCATTTAAGGGAGCTACGTACACACAATATGTTTTTTTTATAGTGTCCCACATAATTGCTTCTAATTTTATATTTGTTATTAAATAGATAAATTATATTTAAACAACGTCAACATTAAATGATGCAGCAATAAATTTAATAGCAAACGCCCCACCTTGAAATACAAAACAACAAATAACCTTAGTTGGTCTTAAACTTCTTCGAATATACTTGATGTTAGTCATCCGTAAACGTATTAAAATTTTATTTACCTTGAATTTATAATCAATAAGTTCATTAAAAATTTCTTAGAAGTTCAAAATGATTCCTTTCATATCAATCTTGCTAGCAATACAGTTTGAACTAATACATTCTGGTTATCCATTCTCAACTAATGACGATAAGTTTCTCGAGCAATTTATACAACCATTTTATGAGAGCTCCTGTACATTCAGTGTTTTACATGAGAATATAAATCAAGAGACAAATCTTAAACTCCCCGAGAATAATAAAGACTTTGACTTGGGTATATTTATAAGAAAATGTCCCTTCTGCATTAATTTACAATCAACCATACCCTCAACAACTAACTTAACACTACCACACAATTATTTGCAAGTCCACGGCCCAATAAGGCACTATGCATTTTGTACAGTGCTCACCCTTACACAATCACAAGACCCATACAGCTCAATGCAGATTTGTGAAGAACAAAATAAAGTAGGACCAATAAACTTTTGCAATATAACAAACATACTATTCTCTCCGCTTTGGAATTCAAACCATTTCATTAAAAATATTCCTATTAGCAATTTCACAGCTCCTGCTTTTGTCCTTTCCTTCTTTCAAGTTGAAAGTGACATTCAACGAAACTATGAATTCTATGTTAAGTTACCTAACCAATTTCTCAGTTCGACCTTGGTATTAATTCCAGTACCAATTGGTAAGATGAATGTACTAGAAACAGCGAAAAACATGTTGTATGTTGCCTGCTTTACTTGTAACAAATCACAACTATTTACTACAAATTTCCAACAGTTTAGTGAAGAAATCAAAACGACAGTTGTCCTGGTGCCATTTACTTTACAGAGCTTAGACAGACCAAATGTTCTTCTTTCAAAATACAAAAAAGGAAGTAGATTCCGTGCCATGAATAATTTTGGCATAAATGTAGAGGAAAAGGATACGGAAAAGGATTTGAAATAGTAAGATTTTGTGAATTACTTTTCAGGATTGGGATAAAGATTGTATTTATTTGGGTATTAAAGATATATCAAAAGGACTGCTAAGCTGGAAATGTTGGAAATAAAAAAAGGTGATTTATTTTTTTTATTTTTCAATTCAATTTATTTTTCAATTCTGATACAGTAGAATTACACAGAAGGCATAGGGTTTCTAAAGAATTACGCTACATAACTTTAACTTCCATATCGCCTACTAAGATCCATTTTCAAACACTTAAAAATGCCTAAAGGAACAACATCAAACAAATAAAAAGGTGTGAGGAATAAACATCAGACAAATGAAAATACGTATGAAAACAGCATCAAGCACTTACATTTTGGGGCATATGGAGAAATTTCAATTTATATAGTCTGATGTTTGTCTAATGTATTGCAAAACACCGCTTGAAAATCCCTCTAGAAACAAATAAGTATTTAAAGGCACAATCTTCCATGTTTATTGGAAGACTAAATAAAAACGGTTTCGACGTACTGCTATTTCCCGAATTGACTCTTGATTCTTTTTGAAAATAGTAGCTTAAGTATCACAGGTTACGGTAACCGTTAGCAAAAGTTATAAAATTATTTTTATCAGTATAAAATCCCTGATTTAGGGAGCGCCAAATAAAAACCCAATTCACGAGTTTTGCCACATTTACAATAAAAGCCACGCGTTCAGGTTTTATTATATAATAGATTTGTAACAAGCAAAAGGTTCCTCAAACATTTTAGTTTTTCATGATTGCCTTTTTGTCCAAAAGCATTCAGAGTTTCCAATTGGTGGGACTTCAAAAAAGTGCTACCCAAAAACTGCGTTTCAAAACTGGCCAAAATATTTACATGCCTATTTCGTTAAGCTGAAAGTTTAAAAAGTTTTTAACAGTTATGAGTCAAACTGCTTATGACTTTGGTATATTAAAGTTTCGTCTTTCTAATATATCAAGAATTGAACTGATTACGTCACATATGATAATGACACGGTCAATTTCATCACCAGAAGTTTCACTGAAAGTTGAATAATTCTGAGTTTTAGACAGAAATGAAGTGTTATCATATAAATTTGTGAAAGATATGAAAACAAAATCAATAAGTGATAGTCTGGCAATGATTCTGAAACATTAGTAGGATTATAATATAAATTTCTGTGAAACCCGAGGCAAATTTTGGAAAACGAGTCCATGCAAGCCCCCATTTCTGATCTTGTTCATTGCCCTCTAACCTGTCAGAGTTACGGCGCTTACCCAAAATAAAGTTTGAATGTTGCACAAAAACTAAATGGGCTTTCTAAGTGGGTTGTTTGTTTGTCATGAATTTGAAAAAATCTGTACATTTTGGAGGAATTTGTCTCTGGAAAGGGATTTTCCGGCAGTCTTTGCTTTCAGTGGATTATTTTTGCTAGTTTGATCACATATATAATTATACAACAGTGTATCATAAAATTCAGACTTTGCTGATCACGATAAGTATCAGAATGTCTTGAAAAATTTAAGCGCTTGTAGAATTTCATTGGACAAAAATGTGGCAAAAACTCGTGAAATAGGCAATTTGTAACATGCATGCATTTTAGAGCTGCTCCCGAAAAACATGATTTGTGCAAGTGTTTGATGTTTTTTTCTTACGAATTTTCAAGTGTCTGAAAATGGATCTCTGGAGACGATATGCTAATATTATTACGAATGTTACTCAGACCCTAAAAACTGTTAAGATTAGAAATATCTTTAAATTCCAACTCCAGCAAAATTCTTACTTTTTACAACCGAATTATCATTTAGCAAATACAAGTACTTTCCAGAATCAAAATAAAACCCCAGAAAATCGCAGTCCTTCTTCGTTAGAAGATCCACAATCTTATGGCTTACTCCACTCATGTATCCAGTTTTTCTTACGTTTTCATGAATATAGGCTATCTGCCATTCTTGAATACATGCATTCTTCTCACGTGGCAGCATTTGGTATTTATAAATTGTCACACATTTATAACTGCTCAGAAGTCGTACATCCAATGTTGGCAAGTACTTATCCTCGTTTTCCCCATTCAGCAATTCGAAATGACTTTTTGTTGATGTCCCAAGTTGTACTAATATGTGTATAGAGTCGTACCACAATTGATTTGACTTACAAATAGACTCATGTCAGGAATGGATATCAATCGATGAGTTTAACCTAGTAATAAGTAAACTGGGCTACTTTCCTCGAAGCCTTTTCCATGGATCTGCTCGGCAACGGCAGGAGTGGGCGTGGTCCCTAAGCTTATTCCATTTTCTCCAAACACATTATCTTGAGTGTAGAAAATACCTTCTTCAGTAAAACCGATTTTCATTCCACACCGTTCCACTTGATCCACTATGTTCAGTGACAAACTATCTTCCATACAGCTTATCCTTGAACCAGCTACAAAACAAGTGGTGGAAATTCCTTTTCGTAGAGTGCACATTTTAAAATCACTATCCCACACTAGAATGCCCCGTTTGGATTTGCAACTTCCCCACTGGAATGGACATGGTTTGTTGAGATTTAAAGATGTTTATACCGTCCATTTTTCATTTTCAATTGTTGCTTGTAGCACCATCAAATAATAATTGGTAACGGAGGAAGTGGTGCAAGTCATATACTTTATTGGGGTTCTTGAGATTTTATTTGCTCCATATAAATTGGGTTTCAGTTTGTGTAGATTGTTGCCCTCATACTTGGAGATAATCTCAGGACAGGCTGTCTCTGCCATTTTACTTGTTTCAGTCCAAGTTGTGTTCACAATTTCAAAATTCCAATTGACCGTTGTTCTTGTGTATGTCACTTCACTATAGCACTCACCGACTGGAACAGTGTATGAAGATGTTTCCTCAAACCACAATGTGATGTTAACTAATGATGTGGGCAGCGTAGTGTCAACAGGGTCACATGGCAGATGAGATGGAAGTTTCCAGTTAGTTGAATTACCGGTTGCTGTACACACATAAAGTGGAGATTCCCTTGGGTCAAGATTTGCAAATAGGTCTAAAACTGGTGGATCATCCGCTATCACCTTTCCCATCACCAATAGAAATAGGATAATCTGGAAAAACAAAATAAATAAAAATTAACAATAAATATCAAAACACTCAACCACATTGAAATAACCAAAATCTAAATATATTTTAAAGTTTTTTATTATTCTTGCATTTACGTTTGTTATAAAACTCATGGCAACGGAAAATATTTCAGTGACAATTTCTACAGAATTTTTTCAAGCAAGCGTGCAATAACTTTTTAAAATTTTTACAACAGAATTAAAGAAAAAAGCACTTTCGTCCTGTTGAGTCTAAGAGCAGATCATTTATGCAAGATGAAACAAAAATATATGCGCTCCCTGCTTGAAAATGATTCTTGTACCAATGGTATAGATAAGTAGGGAAACAGTACAAATGTGAATGTGAGTGACTCTGAGAAAAGAGAAACCCGAATATTTTCTTTACCTTTTTTGTAGAAGATAAAATCATACTGTTGGACTTGCTGGATAACTGACTAATGTTTGGTGTATGTGTAACAGACTCTAAAGTCTTAACCCACATGCAGAATTGTAATTTGATGGCAAATAACAAATGTATGGGTCAATAAAATGCATGAAATCGACTTGGCTAGTTCCCCAAACTAGTGGCTCGCACGAAAGCTCTTTAATGTCTACAAAGGTATATATATCGGGTTTTAGGTACTCCTGTTTTTCCTATAATATCTTCCTGTTGTCCCCTAAGAAAAAACTTTTTAAAACCTTTAGGTAATAGTATAGATCAGTATGCAGAGAGAGAGGTGTATGTTATGCCAATCTGGAGAAGTGTATCCAACTCTTGATATTTTGTGTAAGAGTTCAAGGATACAAGGGGCAATTAAGATACTCTCCCTTTTCTGGAGGACGGTATTATCAATGAATATATGAAGGGATGAAGAAGAGTCATAATCTACATGTAAAAATTATACATACTCAATCTCAGAGAAGTAACCAAAATTTCACTTTTAAAATCCTCGTTTTTATTCACGTGCATTAAGAGTTTATATCGTAGTTTAAGTAAAATGGTTGGAACTACAATCACCATCTTCATGCAAATATATAATATAATGGTTTCGCGAATATATTATATTTACAGAGAAGTTACATATATGGATGAGTGGAATATCAACACATGAAATACGAAACGTTTAAAATATTAAAATACCTTTCATCATTAAAGTTTGGTTAGCAAAATACCATCACAAGTTTTTATCAGCAAGTGATCAAAAAAGTCGATTACAAACAAATTATCAATTTTCATAAAAGAACCATAATGCCAGCACAATGATTTCATTGATTTGTGCTGCTTTAGGTGAAGTTTGAGCATGTAACTTTTATTCATTTTATGACTTTCCAAAACCCTACAAAAATTTACACTCAGAGTAACATTGGAGTATACTGGCAAGGCTTTTGCGAACTGTAAAAGAACGACCTGACAAACTATGAAGAACAAAACGATTATGAACATTAAAATATACACAACAGTGCCAACTGTAGCTTTCCCATGTACTAAAAAAGTGTTGAAACCAATTTGCATCCAAAATGTTGTGAAAAATATGACGTTAAAAAGATGAGACTCGATATCACTTATTGAACGCATGATAAGTTGCACAGTTCTGTAATAATGAAAAAAAGCATGGAAGTTTTTGATTTGTGACAGGAAAATTAAAATATTCTCTATAGATTCTAAGAAAAGTAATGAAATGAACACAAATTCAACTACATATCTAGAAATATCTAGCGCTCCTAATATCAACAATGTCATACGCAAAATTTGTGTGGATAAAGTAACTGTATATGTACGGTACAATGCATTAGGTAGAACCAGTTCAAAAATGTGATACAATGGATCGAGGTCAAGTATTGCTGCAAGTACAAAAATTAAAAACGCAATATACGGTGTACTTGATAAGCACAAGAGAAAATAAGCGCTCAGTGAATTTTTGAATGTAGCTCGTTCCAAACCACTTATTTTCAACAGTATTTCAAATATTTCCTTCTCTAAATTCATTGTTTCCTGAAAAGAACACAATAATGTTCGCAAATGTTTTGAAGTGAAGATTAGGATATATAAAAAAGGAGGAAACAGGAAGGCATAACAAAGATTTATAATCAAATGAATTCCAGTAAATGCTCGTGTATGACGAAAAATTCCGAAGTAGATGATGTTGAAAGTGGCAGGAATGGGAAGTAAAAAGGTAAGCAGCAACAGAACTCTACAAACTAATCTTTCACTTGGTAATATAAAAGGCCGTAGTCGATACAGAGTAAAGTTTTCATCCCATTCCAATGGAAACTTGTACAAAAATGAATATGTAAACTTATTAATTCTGTAGCTCAATTTGTGAACTTTAGTAATCATTTCTAAAATTTTTAGAATAAATCCTGAATCTGGAAGCTTTTCTGCTAAACCATTTAAGCTCATTGTCAAATGAGTGTGTGGAAAGTCGGAAATAAAAGTTTTTTTATATTTAAGTTATCAATGGATCAATATCCGTAATTGCAGGGTTACTTGCAAATTTAAAAAAAAAACACAAAAATTATACAGTTTGCTCATAAAAAAAGTATAATTTATCGTCCATGAATACGAAAAATTTGATATAAGTTGCAATATTATCGTTGGATGTCCAAGGTTTTACCTCAGCAAGACTTATGCAGGTTGGAATGATAGCCTTGACTTAACGGGGAGATTGGTTTTGATGGAATGTCAACCTATAGTCGTTTAATTACACGTTTCAAGTATGCTTACATTATTCTTCCAACCATTAAAGTTTTGTCAAGGATAACGGGGTTTGTTTGGGATTCTTTCTAATAATAAGTTCTTTCATCGTTCGAGCAAGCATATTATTATTCATTTGCTTGCTGCAAAACACAGATACCGTAAATTCGCAATTATACGCCCTCCCCCAATTACCGGCCTCCCTCAAATTGACACCCTGGCGTATACGAGCTAAAAAATTGACGAATGCTCATAGAAGCCCCCCTCAATTACCCGCCTCCCCCAAATAGACGCCCCGGCTTCTAGGAACTCAAAAATCGACGATTGCACGTACAAGCCCCGGCGACTAATTGCGAATTTACGGTAATTTAGATTTGTGGCTTCACAATTTCTAATTAACAGTTGTCAATTTAAAAAAATGCAAGCATATAGAAAAGACTTTAAATCATATTTCAACACTATATCTGTCAACGAAAAGAATTATAGGAAACATAACTTTGCGAAGCCTCCGTAAACACAGTATAAGCTGGAATTACAATTCCAGGACTGAGATATGATGCTAATGCTCATTAAAATAGAGTTTCCTTAAATTATCTTTGCTTTCTATAATTTTTTTAAAATAATGATTTCATGGTTTGAACAAAGCAATAAGGCATATCTAGTGTTTAACATTTATTTTTAAAAAGGATTTCGGTGTAGTCAGGCTCTGTATGGATAGAACTCTGAAGCAAGCAGTAACTAGAAATATACGACATAACCTTGTATTCTAATTCAACCACTACTTTTACATCAGAGTTGGGTATGTATGTATGCAATTTATTTCAGTGTTAAAATGTTCAAACAAAATTGTCTGGTTTTACAACTATAACACTCTACAGCAGACTTAGTCTAACTGTCAGACAGAAACCAATATAAAAAACAATGGACTGAT
>JAQIXX010006882.1:0-11620 GCA_034700605.1 Willowsia nigromaculata | reverse complement strand
CTCCGTGGTTTTTGGAATGCAATCGGGAAAGGTATCCGGGTTTTGATAAGAAGCATGATCCTCGACTCGACAGTTAAGATGAGGCTAGCGACATTGATAAATTCCAATTGCTGTACCAGAGCATTTCCATAAAGTAAATGGTAATGAGCAGTGTTTATTCAGAAATGATTTCCCTACTTTGTATTTACTTTTCATTCATTCTGTTACGAAAAATTAAAACCGCTTACCTACTCTAATCTGTCAGCTTGACATTATTATATCTTGGGTGATTGCATTGCAAAACAAGTTGTCAAAAGTTCTCATTTAACCCCGAAAATCACGAATGCTTATCAAGTCGTCCTCCCCCACATCTTTGGAGTAAAGAACCCGTCGGCGAATCAAGAAAATCTTTCGTATTTTTAGCAGCTACTGCACTGCTCCATCTACTTTTAGTAGATGCGCATACCTGTGCATATTAAACACGGTTGCCTCTTCACACCCTTCCTCTCCCCCAGCCCAGCAGTTTTCCATTTGTAGAATCCCTGGCAAAGTACAGCACAAAGGGGTATTCATAAATGTCACGCAAAGTGGAAGGACAGAAAAGGAAATTTTGGAAGTATGTGGGCGGTAGGTGCTTGTTAAGTATTTTGGTACCATATTTTTTCGACAGGATTTTTCTGAGAAAAGCACGAGACACCAAAAAGATACCAAGTTTTCAACGGTTAATTCGAAAGTATTCAAAGAACACGTTCGGGGGTTTAGCGACCTTCACTGAGTGCTTCTTCAGTGAAGGAGCTGTGTACTTTTGGGGAGGGGTATCGTCAGTCACGTCCACGTCACGTGCTCCTTAAGCTCTTTCATGACTCTGTACTCCTTCGAGCCTGCGAGCCTGTCATCCGGAGGTAAGGTCCACCGCCCACCCAACCGGAACTGCTTATTTCTGTGCCGTCATCTAGTCTCCTCTCCTTTCTGTGTTGACCGTTGACCTTGTCTGGTGCTTGAAGAAATGCACTTCGCCCTCGTCCGTTTGGATCTGGTATTTCCCTTCCATCCCAATAACGAGCGGTCTGAGGCTTCCAGGAGGGTTGTGACCTGGGGCGAAAGGAGAATGAGATGATTAGATATTGTAAGGGTTGCTAATTTTCTGAATGCTTATCGGAGTGACTATTTGACCATTTGCCGTTTCATGTGTCATTACTTGACAAACTCAAGAATCTTTTGTACATACATGGTATATGTAAGTGTAGAAATACAGATGGCACAGAAAGAAACGTTAAAAAATTGCATGAAAAAAGTTGCGAATTTGCGAGCATTAACAGAAATTCTTACAGGACCTCATGAACACATTATGAAGCGTGACAATTACATGCAACCCTGCTACTTTGCCAATAAGCCATTTCAACTAATATAACTGCTATAATCACTGTATTAATTTGCGGTAATAAAAACGTATCTGTATAAATCACGCATTTTTACGCGCAACAACTGTGCGTAAAGTATTTATGAAATGTGAATACAATTTAGAGGAAACGTAAGTCCATGTGCAGATGCACGCACAATTCACTACACAATTTTCATGGAAGATATTTTTGCAAAAATCGCTGCTAATGAGGTCAACCAACAAAGTTACATCGCATGTAATTGTCACAGACTTAAAGACGCGGACTACCGCAGGAGACTTTGTTCGGATTTTTATATGTCATTCAAAATAGCGTTTTAACAAAAATAGATGGGCGGATTCCCACCAACGAAAATCCAACCACATGTTTTCAATTTATTCTTGATTAAAGCATGCCATAAAAAATATGTGTTGTCTAAACAGTAATATGACGAGGAGGAAAGAAAAATAATTAATCAATTTTTAATGCTAATGAATCGCATCCGAATAATTTGAATTGTACGACATCTTCTCGTGTTTCTCCGTCATACATATGCCACAGGCCACAGATCACTCACCAAATTCATAATGAACTCCAAATTGCCCTCGTACCATTAATATGAACCCTGTAAAAAATACAAAAAGAAATTTCAAGGATGTTTCCCAGGTGTTGCGAATTTGTAAAAAGAAATCTTTCATATTACATATTTCCTTCCCATTATTCTATACACATTTCATTCAATGAAAACTCTTTTTGTGATATGTATGTATTTACGCTGCTGTACTGAGACTATGAACATTGGCGTTATTTTGCACACGTGGAAGTAGTAATAATTCATCTGAGCATTCTTTTATTTGAGAAAAGATTTGGAAATAGAGAATGTTGTCATTTGCCAAAACGCTAAGGTAAATACTCAATATTGTTTTTAAAGACCAAACAAAAATAAGACTTAATTGTTGTTGCACCAGTTAAAAAAACTTATCAGTATACTTGACTCTGCTACTTCCTGCCGACTTAACTATTTGCAATTCAATGAAACATTTTGCTCGTATGATCTCGAAACTATCTACAGGGGAAATAATTTATACACACCAAGTTACAGCCTTTAACGACGTATAAACCTATGCAAATTTGAATTATGTTGTTTTCATTTGCAAATAAAATTGAAGGAAGTGCTCATGAAGCGTGTTAATGCAGACCAATAACTTTAAAATATCCGTGGCTCACTTTCAAGAATAAAAAATTTCGCATCAACTCCTTTCCTCCGCCTCCAAATTTATTTAAAAATTGTTTTCAAAATTTAAAATATTTATGATGTGTAGAGCAATAAATCATTTGTCATATTTTTCAAGGCTATACCACTCTTCAATTTTTGCAAAGTTCATGTTTGACTTACTTACGTCATCATCATATTTTGCAATTCCAGATGAATGACTTGCTTTCACCAAAACATTCTCCCCTTTGCATATTCAATATTTCAGCGTAATATTGTCTGCCTTGAAATACAAAAGTGCAATTTGCAAAACTCCACTCCACACTAATGACTTTCAAGACAACACACTCGACTTTGTCTCTCGCCAAAGACAAAAGTTCAAAGAACGCTTTGTTCTTTTCAGAGAAGATGAAAATCGCGAAACGCAGAGATCCGATGCGTTTTTACAACTTCTAAATGCGTTCTTATTTTCATGAAAACACTGTGCAAATAGTTTGTAAACTGTCAAGGTAAAAAAATGTAGTTTTGAAGGTGTTTCAAGAATGGCAATGACAATGGCTACTATAAAAATTAAGATGCATGCCACTGCACAGATCCACGAGAATGAAATATTTTTCATGCAAAAATCTTTTAAGCCTTTCTTCCACTTATCCATTTGGATATAAGATCTCTTGATCATATATCGCCCTAAGATCACGCACCAGTGGTTCTCGTGCTCTCTTTCATTGTGCACCAACGACAAGTGCGAATTCGCAATAAATTACAAATTTGTCTTTTTATTTTTAGCAATTGAACGAAAGGACGCGACCCTCTCGTAGTATTTTATTTCACACTAAAAAAAATTCTCTTTTTTTACGCGGGGGAAATTCAGAGAAGCTCTTGTTTCTAAAAAGATGAGTAGCTTGAAGCTTGGCTTGGCTTAAATTAGCAAATTTTCAGCCAGTTCCTCTTTTTATCATGGTTCGCTCACGTTTTTCACACTTTTTTTTCTACAGATTTTCGGATATATTGTATCGCATCGAAAGATCTCTCCCGAGAAATCCAATTCTCAGCTCAGCACTCACTTTCGGGCTTTGCCACTCCGTTGCGGATGATGCTAACTTTCATCACGGAAATTAAATGACAATTGCATAGAGACTCTGGCATCATCCTCTCGGTGGTCTGGTCTACGTTTCGTCTTTCTAGTTGGTATTTAGCATCTTGGTATTTCCTCTCGTTTCTCTATTAACCGATCTTTGCCAAAGATGCTTTTTTTATTGAATTGTCATGTCCCACGAGGAGAACTCTTCTGAATAATTTATTGCACTGCAATCAAAGAGACAAGGGAAGGAAAAAGAAAAATATCCCATGTTTTCCGTACATTCATCCTCTTCTTTTCTTCGGAGCAATCCAAATTGAATGATAAAACGGAAGAGAAATGAATCTTTTGAAAACTCGTCAATAGCTTCGACCTCAGAGATGCAATGTCAGTTAAATTAAATGGATTCCATTTCTTCTTTCAATATTTTATTTCCTCTTTTCATTTACATCGCATTTACCATAAAATTTGTTACAATACTGTAATATTTACAATGATAACTTATTATTATGAAGGCGGGCTAAATTAAACTGCGCGTTCATTCTTCAAATAAATTTTTGTCCTTTTCAAATTGCATAGTTTGCAAATCTGTTTTTTATTGACTCTAGGAAGCAATTTAGACTAAAGTTGAGTGCCAAAGGGTTACAAAAAAAATTTATAACATCTCTGAAAAAATATATATCGTCATGATCATCATCTCCGTCATCGTCCCTATACTGTAATCACTTAACACTCTTTTTATCGCTTTTCCACGTCTTCAACCGTATCAAAATAAAATATTTTTTATTGCCCTTGAAGCAGCAAAAGAAACGAACGGAAAATTATAAACTTTTTTTCTGCGATGGTGGTCTTGTCGTTATTGAAGGAAAATAAAAATAAAAATGTTTAAGCGTTAACGAGAAAGGCTATTAACCAGGCATTAAATATAATTATTGGGCGTACGATATAAAAGTGTCACTTGGAATCAGAGTAAAAAATGATGAGAGGATGATCATGTCGATATATTTTTGTCAGAGTTGCTATTCGTTGGAATTCAAAGAAAAGGTTTTTTTTTTCGGGCTATATAAAAACTTTCAGGATGTGTGGAACCATTCGCAAAAAACTTTCATTCAGACACAAAAACTACTAAAAAAATTAAAATTGTACGAGAGACAAGAACAATCTATTCTAAAAAATTAATTAGAAAAAGCAACAAAAAAAGTGTACACAAAATCAAAGTAGCGGCGACAGCGGCGGCGTAGCGCAAAATAATTTTTTTAGCATGACTATGACACATATGGCATGAGACACAAATCTGAAGTTACATAATTCATAATTATTATTTATGACTTGTTTTTAAACATATCTGTTAAAAGTTTGCTAAAAAATATTCACTCTCTGTATTTCTGTCACTGTGCTAATAAAACTGGCTATTTTACGTAAAATTATGCATTTTTGCTTCGCTACTTTTTTATAATTTTTTTTTTTCAGATGGTTTGATTGGATGGCTGGAGAAACAGTCTTGAACTTGGGATTTATTTATGGGTGTATATTTTTTCAATACGTTACCTTGATCTTCATTTAAAGTAGTTTTTATTTTATTCCCAGTCAAATTTCCAAAGTTTTTGCATTCCCCCATCGCGTAGGAGTTCCCAATTGTCATTGATCTCATACTTGTGGTCACGGTAGTCCAAGTCGACATCGTCCATATCGCGACCATCTAGTGAGCGAATGCCTAAAACGGAGAATTTGTTTCGACGGGAACCGAGCTCATCGATTTTGCACCAGTGATGAGTGACCATGTTGGAAATCTGAGCGATGACAAGTTTCCAAATGATTTGGTTCCCACTGTCCAGAGTTCCAGAGACATTGTGCCAATCGTCGCCAATGAAATAAGTGCATTCTTTGCGGGATGTATTGTGCAGGATTTCTCGGTGTTCTTCTTGCACGGCTCCGTAAATATCAGGGCTTGCAGCCTATTTTCCACCAAAATATGCACTTGTTTTAATGTGTCTTGAGTTACCCCAAAGAGTTCGCAAATTTGCAAAATATTCGCATTCCTTACCGTATTGCGTGGCAAAAGTGGACTGGGATTCTTGCAGGTAATTGTTTCGCCGTCAACGATAAAGGAATTTGTGACTGAAGAGATGTCCCTCAGGCCAAATGCTTTTTTCCCGTAGGATGTGAAAACTCGGATGTCGGGAACCTGTCGATAATCAATAGAAACTAAAGACACTGATGATTGGAAAGTGATGATTTCTCAAATGAGTGCTTACATCAGTGAACTGCATTTCCCAGGTTCTCGGCCACTGCGCATTTCCAGCGACTGTGGTTTCCATGCAGTGACCTTGATTGCCAAGAATGATTTTGATAGGCTCATTCAATTTGTTGAGCACTTCCACTTTATATTTTTTCACAACTGGAGGGCTCAATATGATCTTCTCCTTCTTTCCCATTTTTCCTCTTCAAAACTTACAGATGAATTCCAAGTGGTCACTTTTTTTCCAAAAACTTGGATGAACTGGTCAACTTCCAAGAAACAATTTGCAAACTTTTAGGTACTCAAACGCCGGGTTACACGAAGACTGTTCACAGGAATAGATTCAGCAGCGGAATGATTTCTAGAAAAGTTTTGCGTCCCCACAAAATCCTTTTTTGCCTGAAATACTGATTTGCAATCTGAATCTCTCTGCAATTCTGTCCGCTTTCACCCTCCACCACCGCAATTCTACTTGTGCGAACAAAGAGCGTGGCGTCTCAACCTTTTCCTTGTGTCAGTTATATAGATGGAGGGGACACCTCCACAAATAACTTGAATTTATCCCTTTAATGCTCTTCCCATATACCTATCACCGACTTTGAGCATTGCTCTACCGCGTGGATTGGATTGGATATCTCAACCGTTCTTTCTTGCGTCCTTCTTTAGAACCTCATATCATCCAATTCACATTACGATTTCGCATTATTTCTTTTTTTATTACTGTACACGAGCATGTAGAAGAAAGGAATTAATGGGATTTGCCAAATGGCAGATGAGAATGAGCAAATGTTGTGTTCTCCACGTTATTCTCTTCGTTTTGATCAGATAACATCCTTTATTGCATATCTGAGCTCCCCTTCCTCTTATCATTTTCCTCTAATAAGTTAACTGCCTAAATATCTATGATATCATTTATGTGTGGTCTATAAAAGCTCTTATTGTGCATTGCACGCATACCGCATACCTCCGTCTGTCGCCTTCACACTGACTGGGCAGAAGGTGGTGGCATGGCATAGCGTTCGAGAATCAAAGTATCATCATCAAACTCCCGACATTCCTCCTTCCTATCCCGATGATAATTGTTATAGGGGAAATCCCATGCTTCAATACATACACCACTTGTACGGCTAATATTGGAACCGACGACGTCGACAACCGTTTGTAATTCGACATCCGAATGAAATCCTAAACTGAATTTTAAATCAATTTATTTTTATTGCGGAAAAGTGCAATTAAAAGTGATAATGTAGCATCAACTTATGTACTACACATTGTACTCTCAAAGGAGCCGGTAAAAATGTATCTCCTCCAATTCCCTCCACAAGGTCCTCTGAAAAATTGGAAGCTATGCTAATTCCACGCAGCGTAAAAGGGCACAACCTGGCCTGCCTTCCTTCAAATCTCTGCACTTCTGTCCTGTCACACGACACTATTCCCGTTTATTTCGATGGAACAGGAAATGGATGGCAGGTATGCATGTAATTTTATCAATTTATTTCATTTCATCTCATTCGAAACCTCATTTCAAGTTCAAGTCTACTCCATCACCAATAATATTTTTTTATCTCTTCCCTTTTTTGGCAAACATGGCATCAATTTAAGTTTTCCCATAAAAATTCTCAGAAATTATAAATTAGCAAGAAGCATGCTCTTAATAACGATCAGTAAAAATGTTGGCTGTGTTTCGTCTTCGTATCCAAATTCAAATCCAACACGAGATAATAATAATAATCAAATCAGCATCACACTTTTTTTTCGACAAAGGTCAATTTGTCAATAAGAATTTTTGAATTTATTCAGGCACGCAAAACAGCCACACGGTTTTTCCATCTGAATGAGTGTAGGCTGTGAGCTGCCAACCATACTCATAAATTGAAAAATAAATCAAATAAACATTCGCAATAAATTACTACCACCACCACACCATATCGTCAGAGTGGTTTGGTTTTCGTTTGCAAAGTCGGATCTGCTTTGTTTCACATCAGCGAAAAAAATTGTCACAAAATTTGCAACTGGTGACTTGACTATTGCGAATCTCTAAAACGCAGCTTTTTTTGGCATCCTAGAAATTCCACTGGGTAGCCGCAAAACAACCAATAAAACAGACAAAACAAAACTCAAAAAGCTATAATTTCTCAATAATTTTTCAATCCCACAATCAAACATCTTGTTATTGATACTCTATTGGCTTTTTTTGCACTTCCTCAGGGAAAGGACCTTGATCATCCTTGTGACAATTTTCTCATGAAATATTTGCGTCGTAGGTTTTTGCGCGATCTTCTAGAACTGATTTTAAACACATGAATGAACTTATTCTCTCCAAAAAAACTAAATCCTCTTTTCTTTGGGGTGATCTGAGACGAGATAAGTAGGTAGGTGGAAAATAAAATATTATACTCTAGCTCATCACAAATTGCTACATGAATTAAACATGAAAAGCCAATTACAATATCCACAGATAATAATATTCCACGAGATTAATTTATTTTATTTTTCCCCTCAAGATTCCAAATGCAAGAAGCTTTTTCAGATGATTGAGTAGAGAGCAAACCATGTTTTGACAAATGAGCAAAAGGAAACACTCAGTTTTCCCATTTCTCGTGCCATCTGTCACAAGACGAGAGAGGAATGAATCAACCGTGACTTCACTTCTCTTCTGAGATTTCAAATTCTTCATGTTGAATTATGCACGCGTTTTTTTCTCCTTCTCCTTCCTAGACGCCCGTTATCTTCAGGAAAATATCTTACAAAGAATTATTATCCATACTATTCATTTATTTAATGGACTATTCCATCCAATTAAATAATATGAGCAGTGAGCACACATCTATTCTCATTCGAGGATGAATAGATGATAATAATGGGCATATGAAATGGAGCCATGAATTCTCATGGCAGTCTACCAACCAGTATGAGATGAAATCAGAAAAAAAAATTAATGGTTGGAGGATCAGCTTGTGCACTTCTCAAGGACTCCAAAATTGCCACTTGCGAAATGCAGGAGAATAATAATGAGGAATAAAAGTGGATTGGATGTGTGCAAAAATAATATTATCTGTCTGGTGGCAAGAAATTAATCGACAACCTATCCATCACCGTTGCACGGGGGCTGTGTGAGTTTTCAGTGTCATGATTTTCATGCGGGTGAAATAAGTTTATGCATTCTTTTCTGCACAAACATTTTAAGTGTTTTAGGAGATGGGATAGATTAAATCATGCTCATCATTCTCTCTCATTATCTGATCTAGATCGGGCGTGTGGTGAAAAATTATCGACAAATTGTTCTTTTTACGACACATCAATCCCCTTCCTGTTCATTCGACTAATTCTCAATGATAAAAAGACTCAAGGTTTCTTGGGACAGATATTTTTGGTACTAATGTGATAGGTAGTCAGAATGATGATCGCATCATCAAAATCTAGATTGAAAACAATACAATTTATTTGCAAACTATTTCAAAACCAAAGTTATTTTTGGGGAAAAGAAAAACAATGAAATTTTGAAGAGAAAACTGTCATCATCTTCGCAAATTTGCAATATGATCTTACTAAACAGTTGAATGTCTAATTAATTCTAACACGCGTCTAGTATCAAAGTGTCGTTTTTTTGGCGGCGACAACAACCGAGCAGACATATCCATACATCTCCCCACATTTCACACTTGTACGCAAGAAATCTTAAGAAATTTCTCTTAATTTTAGGATCTTCTAAATAAATTGTATAAAGTGGCGGGGCTAAAGACCAGATAAAAAAGATGACCTGTTGAGAAAAGTTCAAAGAAAAAAATATCTGCATCTTCGCAATCCCCATTACCACCACGGGTAAACGACGGAAAATAATGGAGACATTAAAATTTATGGAACAACAAGTTAATAAGTTTTATGGGGAAAACAGTGGTTTCATCTTCAGCACAAAGTCTACCGGCTTGGCTCTCAAAATATTTTATTGAGAATGCAGCCCACAAAACAGTGTTTCCCGTCGTTCTTTTTTAAGCTTTTCATCCACTCGATCACTTATCACTTCTCACACATTTTTTCGCATAGAAAATGCAGCAAATGCAAAATAATATGGAGGAGATGAGGTGGAAGTACAGTGTGAGAGGAATGTTGCAATCCGTGTGTAACTTTCCATTCCAATAATAATAAAGTGGAAATGGTAGCGTTCCATTTTATTTTCTTGTGGAAGCATCTCTCTGTCTCCTCTCTAATAAGAAGGGTGAGTGATTAATTGCCTCCAACTTAACTTTTTTTTTCGTGTAAACTTTTGTGTTGTTTGTTGTTTTGTGGAAGGGATTTGCAGATCAAAAGGAAAAAAAAAATAAATGTGTACACAAAACAAACTCATTTTGATAGAAAGAAGAAGATGTTAACGTAAACGTGCCAATTTTTTGGTGATTTAAAACTCTGTAGATTTTTGCAACATGCGAAATTAGTGTGATTTTTGCATGAACCTTGATCGGTGATACGCACTATTGTGTTTTGAGACAAGGGGAAAAAATTGAGAAATTTTGAGATGGGTTTATAGGCTGTCGCGTCGTATTCTTTTCCACGTGAGGTGACAGACAACCTGTTTTTTTGCAAATGGCAGGGTTGTAACTTTTAGTATTGATTGATTCTGTATGATTTCTAGGAAATCATTGGGTTTTATTTGGTGTCGTTTGCAAATGATGGGCTTTCGAATAGTTTGGGTAAGGTGTTAGGTGTTGGTATGCAATGCATTCTGTTGATGGAACGTTGATTTTCCCGAGGCAATTGGATATCCGAGACTCTTGCTTGATTTGCAAATATTTCCTGGACTGTTGCCAAAATGTAAGAGGAGAACTGAGAAGGATTGAGGTGACAATGGAAAGAAGTGCATTATGACTTATTATCGTAGTAGAAGGATTAATGCTAAATACATAAGTTTACATAACACATAAACTGCTGCTTCACTTGGAAGTAAAAGTTTTAAATTAGCGCTTTTTAAGGGGAAGTCGAAGTACTTTTTTGTATCATATTATTAATTGAATGACAAATAGCTGCATTGACGTGGAGGGGGCTTGTGTTTTTTTCTTCATTTATTCATCAGTCAAAATTTGACTGTCAAATGCTGTTTACGAGAGGAACATGATGGTGAAAATTAAATTTCTTAACTCGCATTGGTTTGCCATCTGTCAGTTAGCCAGTCCTGAGGTGAAAATTACTCTGGCAAACAGGAGCTTATCAATGCTGCCCTCGATCCATGTGCCTGTGCCCATGTCCTCGCATATCGTGTTGGACGTGAGTGACTCCAAAATCACAAATCTGAGCCAGCCCTTCCTCACCCAAAACATTAAGCTCCAAAGTCTCTCGCGACTTTGCGACTGCTGCAAATCTCGTCAAGTGCTTGCAGGCCGTAGAGAGCAGTGCTTTTTGCTCAGGTCCGAATCGTCTTCAAGGTCACAATTTTTTGGACCTTCGCCTTGATGAATTAACCTGTGAACCCGGCTCAAGAACAACACCACCTCCAGCGATTAGCACGACAACCACAACCCAAGACGACCCATGCATCATCAGAATATCCTCAGGTTGCCCCCTGATCAGCGTGAGTCCCGGTGGATGCCCCCACAAATCCGACCCCCACAATCTAATGGTGCCCCATCACCATCAAAGCAGCTACTCCACATGCGAAGCAACTCCAACAAATATCATCATTTGAGCCCTCATCAAGCCGCAGCGATGATGCAACAACACGCCAAGTACTCCACGATGAG
>JAQIXX010006881.1:0-11622 GCA_034700605.1 Willowsia nigromaculata | reverse complement strand
TCGACTCAGAGTTGGGAGTTGAGTGTCTTCTCAGAATGTGGTTTCAACACAAAATGGACGGGATTGACACAGGTAGAATCTAATTTATTTGGAGACTCATTTATAAATTATTCTGCAACCCAGCACACATGATACATCTTACGTTTCCGGTCATAGATTCAAAATACTGCTATGCGACTTGGGATAAAACATATTGCTTACCTCCAGCCTCGGTTGGAGCAAAGATTACACAAAGTTGCTACGACAATGAACAAGGTATCTATATATTTTTAAACTTCACTTAAATCGAACTTAAGTAAATACAAATTTTTTGAAATGATTCCACGCTATTTGATTTGTTTTCTTCCAATATGCTCGGTTAATTTTGTTAATGGATATATCTGATTCCTTACCATTGTAGTGGAATGTATTTTCAACACAAGTTAACTTAATGTTCGATTGTTTTCAGGTGAAATTACAAGAGTTTTTTTAGACAATGGCACATGGTCGCAAGGAGATGTGTGTGAAATCCCACTTGAGACGCTCTCATCTCTATTTGTAAGCATGTATCAAATTTTTTTGAGTTTTAAAGAATCACTATCATATGGTTGCCATCTTAGGTGTGCACCTGGGCTTGTATTGAATTTGCCCACTCAATTTATGACTTCCTGTAAATTTTGTGACGGAGTAGACCTTTGGTTTTTATTTTTTAACGAGGATGATTACATATTTTAAGTGAATAGTTAGAGATTATGCTTTGTACAAGTGGCTTACAATTAGTTACTATTATCCTTCAATAATCTATCAATTTCCATTTCCAAGGGAATACATCAGCACATATCAGTGATCGTCGCGTATATGGTATTTGTTGGGTCCATCCTTTCTCTGTTTTGTCTCGGTGTATCCCTTTCAATATTTTATTGTCTCAGGTACTTTGACAATCAATCTTGATATTTTATTGCGTTAAATAAAGCTGCATGATTGGTAACATCTGGGAAAAAATATATTTTCCAGAAGCATTTGGAGTCAACGGCTTAAACTACAGATTCATCTTATGCTTGCCCTTGTGCTTCGGTTTGTAATACTTTCTGTTCTAACAGAACCATTCATTTCAAATCGGAGCAATACCTACAGAGATGATGTAAGATAAATTGCTAAAATGTTTTAAGATCGGAAGCATTCAAGTTGAGAAAGAATGATCGTTTTAATTAGGACATCCTCTGCAAAATTCTGGTATCAGCTTACCTTTACTCGTGCATGACTTTAGTGATGTGGATGCTAATTCAAGGGATCTATCTCAACCGCAAACTGACGACTAATGTTCTGGGAGACGAATCCAAAATCAGAATAAGGTTTTATTACTTTATAGGCTGGTGTAAGTTGTTTTTATAGAGAAAGATGTTATGGAGAAAGCATATAACGTAAATGTTAGCCGAGTTTTTAGAATCTTTTTTTCGTTTTGTAGTTTTCCCTGCGGGGATTCTGGTCGCGTATCTCGTGGAAATGACGGGAAACCCAGAGCAAGAAATGTGCTGGAATGGATATCTTGACATGAAAGAAATTCAGATAATTCTGGTTCCAATACTTGTAGCATTGTCGGTAACGTATTATTTTATTACACGATTATAGTATAGACCAATATTCAATTGTAGGAAATATATTTGATATGAAGAGCATGAAAAAATCACATTAAGTCCAATTGTCTTTGTCACTTAAAATTCGCTTGTTTCAGTTTTTATTTTATTTTTCACCACAGCTCAATGCAATCTTCCTTCTGAACATTTTACGTGTGGTGATCTTTAAAAGCCGTAACTTCAACTCTGCCACAGAAACTGCAAAGTTAATGTAAGGAAATTTAATGCATAAAATGTTTTACAGAAAATGACTTAACAGTACTAAAACTTTAGAAGACATTTTCTAAATATTTTTCAGACAAGCAAATTACTGGAAATTTTATGAAATTTGTAGGTATTTTAACATTTTTTTTTACTTTTCGGCTTATTTAGATCGATCGTCAAGGCCACAGGTATTCTCTTCCCAGTTCTTGGTATCAATAACATGCTACTAGTGTACAACCCGGGAGGAGAGTATGAAAAATATTTCATTTTGCTAAACGCATTTTTTGGATCCACACAAGTGAGTAAACTAATGAAACTGAAGCTTCTTTTATGGAGACAAGTTCCGTTTCGAAAGTTTTCGAAAATAAAAGACTTTTCAAATACTAATTTTTCTCAAGTTGACATTGCATTTTGATCTGTTCATAGGGAGTTTTTGTAGCAGTTGTTTACTGTGTGCTAAATAAAGATGTACAGCGAATCTTACGACTTTCTTATAACCGGTTTCTCGTGAGTAAAGGATTTCAAGTTGTACCGAGAAATCCCCAGTCTGAGGTCATTTGGTTAAGGAGATTACGGAGGCTCAGTGGTGATTATTCCGTTAGAAGTTGTAGTAGTTTAGATGCTCATCAAGTGTAAACCATAAAGTAAGTATTTTCTTAGAGGAGATTGATAAGTCTGCGTAATGCTTTGTAACAGCTTCTATATATTTAAGAAATTATACACAGTTATGTGCTCTGCTATTCGTAAACAATTTAGCATGATCATTGTCAAAGTAAAGTCATCCTCAAATAGTCTGGATCTCTTCCTGGCGCAAAATTTTTGTCTCCGATTTTGATTAAATTTTGCAGTATAGTACATTTTGATGAGTAAAATTCATCGCTGAAAAAAATTAGCCGTTTTTAGCAATTTTAGCGATATCTGGGGACCAAAAATGGCGGGAAAACGCTTTTTAATCTAGATGGCTAAAAACTACGTAGTTGGTGCTAATAAACACACCGAATAACATTTTCTGTAAAAAACGGTTTTCTCGCAATTTTTGGCCTCCAGGTGGCGCTATAATCGCTAAAAACGGCTAATTCTATAAGCAACAAATTCTACGCATAAAAATTTACTATACTGCAAAATTTCATCAAAATCGGAGACAAAAAGTTTGAGCCAGGAAGATTTCCAGACTATTTAAGGGGGAATTTACATACGTAAAACAATGATGTGTCAGTTTTATGAGATGCTGTAAATTAGTAAGGTTCCTTCGAGTCGAAGACTTTTAAGAAAACAATAATAAATCCAGTCAACTATGAAATCTTCAAAACCGTCTACAATGATGAATAGATCGCTTCTTTTAGGCTTCATCCTTCATCTTCCAAGAAAATTTGTTCTACTTGGCTTCATTTGTCCAAAATGATTGCTTTTAGTAGTTTTCCGCGCAAAATAATCGGTTTCTCGACGCAATAATATTCCTGTCTAAATTGTTTACAACCAAGATATCTCTTGTCACATGGAAGTAAAAAATTTGGTTATAAGTCGAAATACATTCACTAAACAGTTTCAACGTTAGTGGAAAATCATTTTGATTTTAGCAAAACTCAAACTTTTTTCATGAACATTTTAAAATGAAAACCAATTATTAAATTGCGAAACAAATGATTATAGGCTGAAACTCATTATTTTCAAAAGTGCTTGTAATCGCTCAGTGTGACAAATGTAATGGAGCTTCCAAAAGATATGGAAAGTAATATATGCTATAAATTATTTTCATAAAATGCTGATATTGGAACCGCTTTCAAAATAAAATTTCATGAGATTAGGTTTTGCTGACAGATTTTTTCATTATTTGCATCGTTGCTCCTTTTTCCCTAGTTTGCCACTGCTCGGATAATGTTACAGTGGTATACATACACCGGAATGAGAAATATGAACGAAGACACTCAAATGACAAGAAATAGAACACTGAGCTAAAGAGTTCCTGCACTTTGCGGTGTTAAGAATTTGTGAGATTTGATACTTTTCACGACATACGTAGGTTGTACCAGAAAAGATGCAACAATTTTGATCACTCATAACTCTAAGACGACTTCGCCAATTCAGCAGATCGTCATATCATTTAATAGCTAAGAATAAGGGCTTTAAGACGATGGGTTGGTTTTGGTAGCAAACATTTGCTGTGAAGAATGGGGAGCCTGAATGTCTCACCCAACGAGTTGCACTTGCAAGCGAAGTTTAGAATGCAACCAAATCATGAAAATCTAAACCTTTCATTGATCCGCTAACGTTCCTTTCAGGAAAAAACTTTTGACTCGGTATGAATAATAGCTCCATTAGTACTAGGCTGTGTCAAAGAAACAGTCGTCACAATGGCACCGAGCAGGCCTACAGCCCGTTTTATACAAGGCTCTCCAAAAAATTGCACTTCCAAGACTATATTGCATATCTTTTCGGATCGTATGGTAGTTTTATTGGCGGAGTTTCGCTTTTCGGGTGCTACATAGGCCCGGTGAGTTCATCCAAATATCTCGGGGAAGTTTATGGAAGCGTATAACAGGAAACGTAGTCAAGAGTAAGTGGCTATCAATTTTTTCAGAAGGCATGACACTGCGCTCTGTTACATTTGAAGTTCGCCAAAACAAACTCTACGGAATATCTGAAGTTATGAACCATGTCACCTTCCTTACAATCTCTAGGATACTCCGTCTGAGTACTTTTTGCTTCCCAAATTTAAAATTTGCATGCGTAGGAGGAATGAAACGAAAAAGGTTACTCAGACGAGCAAGTGAAAATGTGCAATTTCATAATTTGGACATTCAGGCTTCCTATTCTTGACAGTAAATGTCTACTACTAAAACCAACGCATTGTTTAAAAGCCCTTATTCTTAGCTATTAAATGATATGACGATCTGCTGAATTGGCGAAGTCGTCTTTGAGATATGAGTGATCAAAATTGTTGCATCTTTTCTGGTACAGCCCTCGTACATACATCATTTGCAGTTCAAAATATTAAATATGGAATTAAGTATCAAAAAATAAACGAAAACAGCATGGTGCATTTTCTGACGATAAAAGGAAACGAACCGACAAACAATACCCTCAGAGGTTTTGTATCATATGATTTGCATTACACGACTGGAAACCTGATAGTATGCAGGTAAAAAAATTCTTTGAAGTTTATCAGATCTTCAAAAGTGTCTAAAGTGGAGGAGCTCACCAGTCACCTTACATGTCGCTGATTCTACAATAATGCTTTCTGAATGTGCTTCTTACGTCTTGACGTACCCAAACTAGAAGGGGTTAAAAACTTTAAAAAATCTAACCATCGAATGCCACGACAGTCATGTCTCGACGATTTGGAATAGAAAAAAATTTAATGTGATGCTTAAAGTCTTTATATCGTTAAAACCATAACTTTTTTAAACTTGTGATGCGGAAAATTCACAGTAATAGAAATGTGTTTCAATGAAACTATTAATGCCCTATGTTGACTGTACAAAAAAACCGTTATAACGGTTGCCGTTGAACGTTTCATTTGAAATATCTTTAAGGCCTTAGGTTTGACTTCAGTAATTTGTGTACCAAATTTGGTGACAATTGATCAAGCATTTTTGAAAAAATCGTGTATACAGACACACAGACAGACAGGATATCCAAGTCAGAAATCGCTCCATAGTTTCCACAATTCAGTGGCTAATAAAATGTTGGATACATACATCCAGAGGTAGGAAAATCCCAGATTTTTTTCAAAACACGTGTGGATTTGGATTACGAATCCAAATCCGTAATCCTTAATCCCCAAAATCTATATGCATAATTCAAATCCGTAATCCAAACTTTTCATACAAACTTTTTTAGTGTAAGTATGGCTTTGAAAACAACAACTACACTACTTTTCAATTCCCTATCAACCATACTGAATATTTACATAGCTTTTTATCATTTTTCTTCTGAATTTTATAGCTTTGCTGTGTTGCCGAATGTATTTCATTGCGTTTCCGATCAACATCTCAGTTTCATTTTTTTTCTGCTAACTAAATATTAATTATCAACCTGGTTTTGGTTTGGTTCCTTTGACAATCACTATTTCGTCTAAGCCCTTTAATTACTGTACCAACTTGAACTTAACCACTTAACGGATTGAAAGTATTCTTTGTGAACTTAAAGAGATTTAAAATGTCTTCAAATCCTTCAAAGATAAGCAAAAGATCCTTCGCCCGCGAGTTGTTACCTTACAAAGACTTCTAATTGTAATGAATATATGCTATGTATTCCTTTTGTAGAAATAAAAGATCATGTTGGATTTGTAATCCGGAATTTTGCATGAATTAATCCGTAATCCAAAATCACAAACATCTTCTAAATTAATCCCAATCCTTAATCCAAATGAAAAATTTCTGGGATTTCCTACCTCTGCATACATCCTTTAGAACATATCAAAATCTTGATGTATTATATTGCCCCCTATTGGAGTTACTGCATTAAGACTGCGTCACACAAACAGCACGATCAGCCATCACAAATAACATACATTTTAAGGCTGCACGTTTCCGGATACATCGTACATCTTGACACAATTATTACCTGTGTATTTCTAGCGTATTTTACCAAGAAGTAATTTCTTCCTTATCCAATTTATTACATTTGCCTTGAAACCTAATGAAGACGATATAAAAGAAAAACGTCATGGTAGATGGTTGACAAAAAATACAACAAACTTTTATCTTTCCGAAATTCATTCGCAAATCGATAATTAAGCAGATTTCAGGTTGTAACCTTGTCTCAGTAACAATTCTATATATTGAAGGATACCATACTAAAAGGATTGAGATCTACTTGGAATTTGTATATAAACGCAAAATTGTGCGGAAGGTGAGTTACAAATAGAGCTTCTGGCTTCCTTTTTTATATTAATGACAGAAGAGCAGGAAACATTTTTAACGCAAGTCTTTATCAAATATAGATTCGTTCTACGGAAACCGTAGCTGTTCTCTTGATAAAATAGAAGAATCAACTTTTGACAGCATCAATTTTGTAAGGCCAAACCAGGGGCCGTCTCAGAGGACTTATATTCAATGCTTTTTGCAAGCTACTTTTTAAACCTAAGCATAAGTTGTTTACCATAGCCACACGTATAGTTAAAAATGCCAGTGAACGATGTCATCATGAATACCAAGACCGAATACTAACAAGATGAAATTGTTTTCTCCAATGTAGAAATGTAAAGTATTACTCGCCGTATGATGTCACCATTGCTTCAAGCCTAATAATGAAACATATAAAAGACGGGGAAACAAGTCATCGCTGTAATAAAACTATACAAACTGCAACAATTTGTGTTCAATCCCACTGTTTTTTTACAGACCTGTGCGGTTTGGAAATGCTGAGTTTCCAGATTTTCAATTGAAAATCCAGTGCCTTTGACGAAAATGACGACTTCCTCTCCATGAAAGTAGTTGGGTGATTGATTGAGGATCGTACATACTAAGGCGATTGTTCAGATGATAAGAATTATTAGTTGCATATACGCTCCTGCCTTGACGAAATTTTGGTAATTGCTTATAAGCAGAAAAAATAACGAGATTGAGTATAATAAATTGGAAATAAATATGTGACCAGCTTTCAAAATATATATAGGTGTTTTGTTTAGAATAAAGTATACTTGGAACCGTGGAGGTGTTTATCAGGAACATTTGTATGAAAATACGGCGATTGAGTAGAGATTATCAAAATATTTTTTGAAAAAACTCAACAACATTTGTGACGAGAAATAACACTTTGCTTAGAAATCAAAGCTTAAAAACGTGAAGAGATTATCAACTCCGTTCAAAATTATTCAATATCAACACTAGTACACCCTTAGTTGCATTTTCATTTTAGCTTTACTCTGAGACTATATTTTCTGCGATTCGTAGGCCACTTTAATTATCGTCGACGCAAACGAAACCAAAATTTGTTGGAGACAGGTTATTTAACAGCCCGATGGTTATTAAAATCTAAGATATGTTGTGTGTATGCATAAATATATTATTATTATATAGCATACCGTTAAAAAGAGCAAGAATATCATTTGTCAGATTTCCCTAGAGCTTTTTATAAGTGATATTAGATATTTAAAAGGAAAAGTGTACAGGATATGCAAACCGCGAAGAAAAAAATATACAATCTTTTTTCAAATAGATTAATTCATTTTGAAACTGGCTGCTAATAGCAAGTAATTTGCACACTTAATAAGCATCCAAGTGTGCAAAATAGGCGCCTCAGTGTAACTCTGTTAGCCGCAAGCTTCAAATAAAAGTGTAACCTGGTTGTTTTGCTAGATTTTTTTGATGAAAGTATTCATGACACATGTATTAGGTGGCTACGTTTCCTGTTAATGGATAATACACACGGTAAAATCACATGCATATCGTATACCCTGAAATCATAATCCCTTTTTCCAAGTACGAAAAGGAAGGAGCGTTTTAAATTATTTTGTTCGAGTGAGAGGGGATAAAAGAGAGATCATATTAGGAATCGGTGCATGTTGCTAGCATCTGTATATTTTAATTTGTTTCGTAAAACTACGCATGCTTTAGGCACCTACAAAATCTGACGACACAGGTTGCCTCATATTGTGAGCACTTCATAAAATGGACATGGATCCACATAGGAATGTCACTAATGAAAATTTGTTATTTTCACAGTGCAAAACACTGGTAGCGCTTTTAGCATATAAAAATTGTCATATTTTGTCCTCTTTTTCCCTACAGGTTAGCTCCAACGACACAATGGTTGCAAGGATTAATATCCGTTTTTAATAAAGCCATTTCATCAACGAACAATTTCATTAGTTTCAGCTCTCACTCTTAACACGTACTATAATATTTCCGTCATCTTTTGAAGTCAAAGGGTGCTAATTGTTTGCTGTTTACACAGCGGAACAATCTATTGGTGCAAAAGTATTCCCATTTTCTCAAAACGTTTAATTAAACAAGCATTCTGACACTGTGGTAGATCTTCTAAAGCATTCCATCACCGAACAGACGTCAGTTGCAACAATTTAATTGTTTACATTTGCTTATTTCTTTGAAGTCGCTGGTTATTAATTATTGTTGCATAAAACACCCCTGCGGTGAAAAATATCCTGAAGAAGCCCCTTATAAAAGACCAAAATATCCCTTGACTTGCAAATTCAAAAAATGCCTCCTAGAAAACGTTCCGTTAGGACAAAAAAACTCTGATGACCATTTTCTCACTCAAAGAGTACATTCGGGATTCAGCCTTGTTTACTCAAGAATGCAAATCCCATAATCCGCTAAGAATTTTCAATGTCTGTTTTTAAAAACAATAAAAATTTAAAATAATGAAAAGTCTCATTTTAACAACTAATACGAATTTGCACTTTACAAAAAGTAAGAAATTTAAAGAAAGGACAATACAGTTAAACCCTAATACGTTTACTTTTATTGCTCCGAAGTCAGTAAGTGTTAATAGTAAGTTGTTTAAATAGAGCAAAAATCTCCAGAGGCTGTAATATGTTTTGTGACACCTCTCACCCAACTTCTTTTTAATTCGGAGAACATTGTGTTCTCACGTACGTTATATTATTGCTAGTAGTAGCGTAATAGCTTAAACGCTATAAATTATTATTTCCAGAACACATGAGAAAAGAAATTAAAATTTTCTTTCACTTCTCATCCTAAAATATTCTTTAGTAAATAGTACACGTTCATTCTTTTGATGTTTGCGTGGGCTTATTGCTCATTCATTATTCATGCAAGCCGATATAAGTTTTCCCGACCTTTTTGCTGTTGTCAAAGCGAATTTTTAACTTACAGAATGGATTGTGCTAAAACTTTCCATTTCCTTTGAGATGTTACTTTTGGTTTACCACAATGTTCTTTTACAAAAGAGGAATAAGTTTTAACGATCTATACTTCCTTCCGCATTTTGCGTTCTTATACATATTGAAATCTTTTCTGCATACAATTCAAAGAAAAGCTGGTTTACAACGTGACGGCAAATGATTTATGCTTACACAATACAAAATTTCAAAATCCACCAAAAGCACTACGTAATATTCTTGAGAACATGCATTATATATCAAAATTAAAAGCTTGGGTGCTAGGTTTAACCCTTTTCATTTAAAATCCACTATAATAAACTTAAAAAGCCTCAGATTGCATGAAATTACACTAAAAGCCAGATTAAGCTTGGGAAAAGAGTCGTGTATCAAAGAAGCTTAAATCACAGACTTAAACAAGTACTGACGAGAAATTAAAAACAAATTTACGGGCAAAATTTTTGTTCTGATTTTTTAGAAACTCACATTTCTGCAACTTTAGCATTCTCACAAAAACTATATAAAAAGTTTTTCTTTTCAAGTTCACAATTACATGTTTTGTTATGCTTTATGTAAACCATGTTGTTGTCCTATTGCCCCATTACATACTGAGTGCTTTTATACCAAAAACTTCTGGTTTTGTGAGAGGAAGATAGATAGAGAGAATGGGGGAGACCAGCTACTTGTAAGAACTCGTATACGCGTTTCTATAGGCTCTAATTAACATCGGTACTACTTTCTATGCATTAGATCGTAAGCTTTTGCCTAATATGGACAATTGACAATGGACAACTCCAATGGACACTAATTGCTAGCTCAAAATGCTAAATGCATATTTCTTCAATATTGCATTTCATTCAGTATAAAAGTAAGCGATTTTTTGTTTCCCTTTTAGAAATAGTTTAAAACATCAGCTGGAGCTAAAGAAAATTAAAAAGCATTCACATCTGACTCAGTACTTGAAATTAAACCTAATAAAGTTAGGTGAATCTGTGCTTCACTTTTAGTGAAAGGGAATAAGGTGGCCTTCAAATCTTGCAATCCGTAAAAATAATTTTATTTTGCGAAGGTACTTGTAGGATTTATTACTGGGAACTTGAATATGACAGTGTAAAAATTGCAAGTTTTTGAACCTAAACTGTTCACTTATATAACTTAAACATATATGGGTAATATATATAATACATTTATGAGGAATATGAGTGAAAAAATATTTTTAACATGATTACAGAAGATCCTTTGCATAATAACAGCATCGTGTTTGAATGCACAGTAGCTACACTCAACAATTTGACACTCACTTTGAGGGAAGCCATCGAAATGTTAACTCATTGGCTAAAAGTCCTCCTAAAGGAAATCCATCCGGAATCGGGACTATTAGTTGTCATATGGTATACCACGTGCGATTTAGTTCTTGACAGGTGAACATCTAACGCAACTTACACAAACTGGTGCAAAAAGCAAGAGAAAGAAAACGCGTGTTTTCGTAAATTTGCAACTAGACAACGGGGCATCTACGAGCAAATACCGAATTCCGACGACGGAGGTAGTATGACTCTTGTTGCGTCTCGTGGTCGTGGTAAGGAAACGGATGATGGGGCCGGAGGGACAATGGTGGAGTCGGAAAATAACGTCGCAAGAAACCAAGAAAAAAAACCTCACCAAAAAAAAACATGCAACAAGTTTAGAGAAAGGCAAAAACGCTCGCGAAATTGTGACAGCATCAAATGTTCAAGTGCAAAAACTTTCTACAGATACAAATGTCATACACGAACAATAAAATTAAATAGAAAGTTGTACATTTGTACGTTAAACGTTTTTGGCATAATACACGTAATGTAAACTAAAGGGTGACACTACAAGTAGTTTATAACACACACAGACTAACACAATAATTTAAACTAACTTAACTCATATTTAACCGGACATGGAAATTCTTACAAATGGCTCGGGAGCACGAAGTTTGCCATCCCTGGTCAACCTCAAAAATCCCTGGTG
>JAQIXX010006880.1:0-11623 GCA_034700605.1 Willowsia nigromaculata | reverse complement strand
GTTTTTAAAGTTGCAACTTTTGTTTCGTTTTACTTTAGTTCGCACTTCTTTAATACAAATATTGAAATCAGTCTTTTCAATTATGCACCTTGTTAAATGTTCTTTACTGTATAGAAGTATATATGTAACATTTCTTAAATAATTTTGATCGATGACTAGATTTCATTTTTTACACATCTGCAATAGTGTGAAGTTAAAGTAAACATTTGTGCATAACTTTTATACAATTGCGATATAACTGCGTTTTTATATGTAATAGTAAGAAGTGACACTGCATACCAAGTTCATCTGGCTGAAAATAGTGGCATTGACATAGGTACTTTGTTATTTTTTTTCTGCTGGTCGGCTGGTGAGACACTTAAGCCATTCTCAGGCGAACCCTTCTGACTTAAAATTAATAATCTCTTGAACTCTATTGTTTAAATGAGAACAAAGGAAGAGTCAAGCCGGGGTCAACGGATGAGATAGACGAAATTCGAGAGAATACCTCTTTTGGTTCCCATGAGCTTTTTCATCATGGATTATGGATACATATTCAGGACACGAGTACTTTGGAATACTAATGTGAAATTTTAAGCTAAATGCTTAATGCGTATAGACATATTTGTATTTAGGATATCGACAATGATTTTATAAGAGATCTGATAAGATTGTTACCTAGGGTTAAAACCAAGCTCAATCTTTAGTAAATGAAAGGCAGTCAATAAATTTATGAGTGTTAGAAATATTTTCTGTGTATTTTGACTCTAGTCGGGAAGTCGCTTAAAGATACCGGGGCTTCTACAATGCTTCATCAAAGTTTTAGTCCGACGTCGCCGAGTTGTTCATTATCTGAGGTCATGTGAATGGAAAAACGTATACTTGAAATTTAATAGTGTTGTAAATATAAACTTATAGATTTAGATCAAAACGAAACAATTTGGAAGTATTTTATATTTGAACAATTATTAAAACTTTAAATTAAAAGTGACAGATTAAACGATTTTGATTATTTGAAAAAATTGAATAAAATATGTGTTGATGCTCGTATAGCACAGTTAATGCTTGAGTTAGAGTTAAAGTTAGAGCTTTCTTTTAAAATTTTGCCGATTGCTACGCATATCGGTGACACAAACGTAGTTAGGTGTACAAGAATCAAGATAACAGTATAATATATGGTATCTTAGTTGTATAGGTTGTTAAATTAATAAGTATTTGAAGTAAGTTTGTAGTTTGCTCATAACTGATTTTAAACATATGTATATCTAAGTATATTAAGAAGCTTTCAATTTCTCAAGTCTATTATGCTTCAACAAAATGATTTGCTAAAAGACAAATGAAACCAACGTTAAAATTTTTAAAATCACCTCTGCAAACGATTTGTCTGCTATCAAATCGGTTTTCTCGCCATTAAATTTTTGTTAAAAAATTTAACGTAAATTTTCTGTTCCTCATTTAAATATCATAATAATTAAATCAAATCAAAAGCACATCTATTTAATATGCGATAGTCATTGGTTTAAATGTAGCGTACATATGCACGTAATAAAAGTATGGTCCGTAGTTCCGTTAATTTTGTATACTAACTATAACGGATCTTAATAAATACACTAAAATTACATCACAATGCTCGTACTACGATTCTAAAGTTTACCACAACATTACTCAGTATTAACCGCAACTTCTTTCGTTGACGGTCACAAAATATCTGACGTTGTTACATACATGTTTCAACGTGTAAGAGAATTAGCTAGTAATAGGGATTTAAACTGTAGACCACCAAAATGAGCTATAATCTGCCTCAAGCCTTTGAAATTAACAACATGGATATAGCAATATATTTTCGCTACTTAAACAGGATTCCGCGTCACTAATAAATACATTGACGATCATTTCCAAATGATTTTCCGAACTCAATCATCTTTAAATTCATTAATCTATTTTTACTTCAATGTCCAATCCAAGTATATTATCCAACTTCGTTACGTTAATAAAAGTGTGATTTAATACTTTCAGGTAATACGGATGTTTTCTTAACAGGATCCGTTTGGTTTAAAGTATATAAAGATGTTTTTGAACCAAATATCACACTGCAAAAAGATATCAAACTCTATACTTATAATATTCTTAGCATTACATACATGTATAAGATATACAACTTGCAATGATGAAAACATTTGTTTTGTTGTTTACAATCCTAATTTTAGGTTCCGGGATCGTAAAGGCCGTTCCACTTTGGCATGAAGCAGGCGAAAATTCCGAATTTGGGTTTGTGGATTGCAAAAGAGTTTGGTTTGCGTATGGGACATCAAGTAAGTTCTTTTTATTATAAAAACTAAAATATTCTTGAAATTTGCCATTATTTTTTTTACTATTCAATTACAGGTGTGGGTAATCGCTTTGAGCAACCACATTTTAATTGTAAGGAAATATCGACCGTACAGCTTCCGACAACTATAAAACCGAGAAATGAAAACCTTAGTCAAAATTGTGAATACTTGGTGTATCTGTACAAGCACAAACATTGTCTGAGCGAAGAACCTATGATCACATTTAATCTGAACTCCGTAAATCAAAATTGAATTCTGAATCAGAGACAACCTATCTGTTCCTTCCGTATTAATACGCACGGGAGAAAAATTGCAGTAAAATTTACTAGCAAAGGCAATATCAGTACAACCATTCGTAACATGTCAGGCAAGGTGTGTAGTTCCATTAAGCGAAGATGTGAGAATTTCTACCCAACTGAAGTAACTATGTGGAACGCATTGACAGGAGATGCCATTGAGGATAATAGCATTAACATTCAGCTATTTTCCCAAGCTCAGTGCTCAGATGACAGTCTGATAACAGTAAATGGAGAAATACCTTTAGTCATACATGGAACAAAACTGGCTCCAATAACGCTGTTAAATCCTAACGAAGTCGTGTGGACTTTTAAAATTCTTAGCATATAACTATTGTTAGCTACCTTCCATCAAACCTCCATGAAAACATTTGTTCAAATATGTAGGTCGTCAAAAATAATCTCTCAGTTCAATTATATTGATAACTTAAAGTACTGTATAGGTTTTGGAAAATCTAAGTAATGCAGCACTTACTTCTCAGAGTTGCAAAATGCATTTGCATTATTAGCATTTGTAATGTAGATATAATCAATGACTACAATTGTGTGTCATAAATCGTTTGTATTTTATAAATATTGTAATGTGTTTATTGAATAATATATATTGATAAAATATGAAATTAGTTTTAGCATTCTATTTCCTCGTAGATATTTGTATGTTGTTCTACGTGAATATTAATTCTGTTACAATAGCAGGATCATAACATTAACATAAAACACTCAATATTACTATGTGAAATGCATAAAAATGCTGTAATACAAACTAGTGAATTTCAAGATAAATCAAGCATGTAAATCATAATCACACTGCTAATAAGTGTATTTAGGATAGATTTCGAACCAAATGCGCTTCTTAATTTTATCTAGTTTTAAAAGTTAAAATTCGTTTAAAACTCGTTCAACTTAAGTTAAAGGAAAATTTCATGAATAATATTACGAGGCTTTAATTCACATTACTGCTACTAAAAACCATAACATCAATCGAAATCGAATGAAGGAATTTTAGTCTTAACACTGCTGTTCAAAATATTTTAGCATGCTTTTTATATATACTTGTTGACAATATTAATTTTTTTAAATGCAATATTTAAATTTTATGGTTATTATTCCAACAGTCCTTTAAAAGGTTTTTTTAACCGATTAGTAAAATGTTCATATCCAATACTACTTGTATAGATTTAAAGGGAAACGCGCGTATGTACGTGCAATAATCGCAATATAATCTTGTATCGTACGTAAATACTAAAGCAATATGAGGCATAGAAATTTTGTGTTTCAATGACATTTTTAAAATCCAATCCTGGACAAGTAGCCATAGGTGTTTTCCTACGCAACACTGGAATCTTAAGGATAAATTTAGGTTTTAAAATGGTAGATTATCAAATTTCTCACTTTCATAGATATATTGTATTCGTATCAGGATTTATCTTAACAAAGGAAAACTAGTGGTAATATTGAGTTGATTTTGTGTATAACATTTAGATTCAGTATATTTCGTTCGTTAGTAATCAAGTGAAACATTACTTTATTAGACGTACATTTTACAATTAGTTTGTAAATAATGTATGGGATATTTTGATATCATTGCCATGATATAAGTGTTTTATGGTGTAACCTAGGCATAATGGATTTGTACTGATGTTTTCTCACGACACACAAAATACAAAATTACTAAATACATACGTGAGCTGTCTAGTATGCTAAAATTGTATTTTGGTGTGGATGTACCTACCTGCGTATATTTCTCTGGATTTATTGTAGCTAGACAAATCTGTTTTTGGAGTTAAGAACTCTATTAGTGGTAAAAACTTACTTTACTGATACAAAGCGGTCGTTATATTACAAGGATCTGTTATTAAAATTATAAGGAAATGCTTGTATACATATTGAAGTTAAGCTAACAGTAACGTAATTTAAATTGAATTTGTATCAAAAATTTTCAGAAATTTGTTCCATAGAAAGCAACTTGTATTGTTACTGGAACTGCAACAGTTTTCCCACGCTGTTAGTATGTATGTATAAAAATCTATTGTTTTGTTTCACTTTGCCCCAACCCCAAATTTTCCAGTGATAACGCCATGCATGTTATGATGAGGTTGGGGAAAAGTGAAACAAAACAATCGATTTTTATACATACATACTAACAGCGTGGGAAAACTGTTGCAGTCCTGGTAACAATATTTTGGAACAAAATACGTTTACAAACCACACACGAATTTGCTTTTATATCTTAAATTAAATATCATTAAAACTTCTATAGTTTTCAGATATATACAGTAACTGGAGCTTTGAATAAAATGTACTAAATGCACGTTTTGTTACCACGATTTTTAAAGAATTAAATTATCCACTTAATATTATTAATAGAGATACAAAAGTTTTTGAGTATGTCGTAACTCTGAAATTTGATTCTTCTACCAGCTATGTTTATTTACTTGCTGCTTTCTTACTTATGTTTATTGACATTATATATTTATTTTGCGTGTTTTCTCTGAATATTTTTACATCAGGTTTTGCTAGGTTAATACTCACAACGAAACAACAATAATAGTTATGAACTTAATACGCACACGTAATTTTACTTCTTACAATTACTTATAGATGTAATCCACACACTGTCTTACGTTTTTGTTTGATTAAAAGTTATTTAATCTCTTGGGTGCAACAATAAAGGTGTAATTATTCCATTTATTCCTGATAAAATACATGTACAATTGAAATTTGTGTAATATTCCAAACCCCGCTTTACTAATTAGTAATACTTTACAATAATCCAAAATGAATTGTGTATGTGTCAAAGCAACATGCTAAAATATGTGAAACCTTGCAATTTGACCACATAACCTTTTGATGTACTCACTGTTTTTAAGCTTCCAGAAACAGGTTACATTTTGATTCATACTTACGGCAATATAATCGATAAAAAAATTTTGGCAATCATTATGCGTTTCTTGTACTCTTTAAAGTTTTGCTAATAAAATACGCTATATCGCATTTTGTTGTAAAAAATCAGAAAGATTTTCACTGCACACGTTATAGGATCTTTAGTACAAGGTTTATAAACAAATTTCAATTCACTTTTGAAAAACAAGAACCCCATAAGTAGTCACAAGCCCCAGCATCTGTAAAACCACCATAATTCATTTAAAAGGTTATAGTTTAACATGATACTCATACAAAAACATCAAGGTAATGAAAGCTACTAACTGAGCCAATAAAGTTGTACGTTACTGTAAAAAATGAACATGACAGTCCCAGTTCCTCCTCATCAACATCTCGGGAAAACGCCAGCAATTTAAATTTTTCATCTACGCTTGCATATTCAGTATGCAGTCGTTTTCGTACAATCCAGTTGTTACAAGTTTCCTTGACCTAATATTTTCAGTAAACCATAACTATGATTATTCGGTACATAATGAAATTAAATATTTGCTTACTACGTATTACGTTTTTGGGCACATCACATGCTATCAAAAGGCATGTTCCGTATAATCCAAACTGAATTGCAAAGAGGAATTCTCCTATTCCAGGCTAAACATATTGACATTACGTAACATTACATTATAACATTGTAAACATTTCTAGATAATAAGTTAGGTTTCTCACCACACCCTTTTCCTGCTCCTTATTTGGATCTTTCTCTCTCAACGCGTCTGGCAAGTTTGCCAGAAACGTTACCAAACACACATGGTTAAAAATTAGGAAATTGTTTGCCCATTTTGTACCGAGCTTAAATTTATGTTTGAGGTTCTGGAATTGTAACATGGCTGAATCTACGCTAATTTCAGTTTGAAGTGACCTTTTGAACTCGTTTACTAAACATTTAAACTGCAGCGTCAAGACCATAATGAGCAGTCGTGATACAGGAAGAGAAAAGTTTGCGATTGCAACAGATGCTTGAATCAGGTAGTAAGCGATTTGTGAAACAATGTCGTTCTTTAATACTAATGAAAATGTAGAAAGGACGTTATTTCCAAAAATATCCTCTGGATAGGTTGCTGTCTCGGTTAGATAAAGCGAAGACATGTAAAAAACGAACACAACAAAACCACTTAAGTAGCAGGCCTAAAATTTAGAAAATGTTGAATGAAGAGATTTTTTTCTAATAATTCTAAATATATTTAGAAGTGCATTCAGAGTTTAAAATTAACCTTTCCTGAAATTCGACAGCATCTTGTAGCATTCATAAAAACCAAAAGATCTTCCTGCCAAAACCAAACTTTTCTCATGAGATCAAGAAGGGCGAAACCGCTTGTCATATAGCCAATACAGACAAGAAGTCGTCGTATGCTTGAATGAAGGGAAAAGATTTCAAATCGTGGAGTAGCCATGTAGCCGTAAGCAGACAAAATATTCCAAAAATGGATGTTAGCACAGATAATCTAAAAAATATATAATTGAAATTGGAAAGTGAAGTAATTAAAGGAAGTAAATTGTGAATGTAACACGTGTTACCTTTTGAATAGTGTTACTTTTAATAACATATTCACCGCTTGTCTTGTCCTCGCTTACCCAAAATGGACAGGTGAAGGTGCAGTACAAAAAATTGAACATGAATTTAAAATAGCTATCTTTTGATGAACAAGGTTTTAAGCCAATAAAATCTTTTCTTTGGGACTTTAAATACATTACTTTAAATTTCCTTTTTGTAGTCATCTTTAATGCTCACAAATAGCAATGACTTGACATATACTTGTTATGTGGACTTTTTATTTTATTGCATTAGACATTCTAACAACGTGTCTCAATTCAAACTAAATTCTTTAATAATGAATGACGAGTAATATTAAAGTCTCGAAACTCGTAGACCCTATTTTGATGAGTTGAAAATGACAACACCCTTGTACTTTATAAATCAATCCATTACCATAATTCATTAAATATAAGTGCTAGAATATGATTTCAATTTGCTTAGAAGTGATTGTCATACGTAGGTATATTTATTATAATGGAAAATATTTTTATAAAAATCTAAGTGAAGTACAAACACTGATTATGATAGCACATTGCTGACCTTTTGATTTGACCCTTGGTCAATGGATTTATTTGGGATGTACGTTGTACATGTGATAGTCTAGAGTTCATTGTTTGACGGGGCCTCCATTTGGGGGGGGGGCTAGTAATTGGAAGGGGTGTCCAAGAACATGAGTCGACTTTTTAGTCCGTAGACGCTGGGGCTAGTAATTGGAAGAGGGCGTTTAATTGAAAATTTGAGGTATTAAATTCAGTACATCTTTATCAATTTGTGCAAAAGTGAGCTAGTATGCAATCTGCCTAACTTTTTCCTGATGAAAAGACAGCTTTCGCCCAGAAGAGTTTTGGACACTTCATCCATCATTTCTGAGAAAAGTGCTCCAATAATGAAAATGTTTCTTCGAGAGAGATGCAAAGTAACTTATGTTATTGGAAGACCATTTGTGATTGGGAGTATGACGCAGCTTAATTTAATTGCATTGACATTGGCATGATATGCAAAGTAAAGTATTGATCGCAGGAAGGCATTTATTTTGACCAAACTTAAAATTAATATTTGTGTGTAAGAAACAAAGAAAAAGAAAATTCATATTAAAGTAAATGATTTTTATGAGTTTTAACAGACATTGGAATTTTATTAAACAAATTTATAACACAGATTAGTCAGTTAGTTATTACATACATTTACATATATAATTTATTCTGAGGAAGCCCACTCAATTGGATAATTGGAAGCATTGGATTAGAGGTCTGCTATTGCTGATGGTGATTCCTTTGATGCTGCAACAAATACTCCTTAATCGCAAAACGTTGACCGCACTCCTCACATTTGAACGGTTTACTTTCACTATTCAAATGCACAGCCTGGATATGGCGTCGAAGATGATTCCTATTTACCACACTCTTGCCACACTGCTCACACTGAAACTTCCGCTGACCCTCGTGTCTATAGAGAATATGTGTTTGTAAGTTACATCTGGTCCCGAACGATTTTGTGCACCCTTCCACAGTGCATGGAAATCTTGGAATCTCATAATCCCCAATCCCATGAACTATTCGTTTGTGCTTCTTTAAATACTGCTTGTTGGAAATTACTATTCCACACAGCTCACAACAGACCTCGTACTTCCTCTCATGAACCCTTTCTATGTGACTTACAAGCAGGGATTTCTGGGCAAAAGTAGCTCCACATATTGAACACTTGGGTTCCGGTGACTCGTAATTTTTACCGTGCATTGTCTCCACGTGAGATTTCAGTTGTTTTTCCAGGGCAAACTCGCTATCACATTCGGAACACTTAAACATAATCCGTGGCTTTCGTGATTGCTTTTTTGGCTGAGTGTCATCATGTATAGTTTTGATGTGTGCATTCAAACTATGTTTACGAGGAAAGCTTGAGGGGCAGAGATCGCATTTGAAAGGTCGCTTTCCGTCATTCTCGTGCAGATGCTTAATGTGAGCTTTTAGCCGGATTCTCATGTAAAATTCTTTTCCACAAATGTCACATTTAAATTCTGGGGGTTTGTGAAGGGCTTCATGCTGAGTCAGTCGGCTTCTACTGTAAAAAGATTTTCCACAGCTTGCAAACGAGCAAGTGTACCTCTGCTTGTCCTTTTCTCCATGCTCCATACTCATGTGATTCAAATAGGTTTCCTTCAGTAAAAAGGTTGTCTGGCAATGGTCACACTTGAATGTTTCCCGTTCTGCACTGTGAAACGCGGAAATATGCTGCTTCAGGCTCTTTTTGGAAGCCATCACTTTTTGGCAGAACGAACACGTTATCTCTTTAAGGTCCTCCTCCGAGCCGTGATAGCGCTTCATGTGGTTTTTGAAGTGGGTCTTGTTCTTATTTTTCCAGTCACACTTGTCGCATTCGAAGAGATTAGTATCGTGAACGCGAATTTGATGGCGTTTTAGTATTAATTTGGTTCGGAATTTGAGGGAGCATGAGTCACAACTGTGACGCAGTAGTCTGGTCCTTTCTGTGAATGATGATTTTCCATGGGTAGGGGATTTGTCATACGAGTCCTCATACTCATCATACTCATCTTCCTCGTCCTCTGATGACGAATGAGAGAGATGTTCTGGAGTCCAATCGTCCTCTTCAAAGTTATCATCAGCTTCTTCATTTGTTGGGCTGATCTCCTCGCAATGTAAATCTGAGCTTATATGGGCGGTCGGCAGTGGTTCCTCATTTGGGTTTGCATTTTGTCCATTATTTTTCATCTCTTGCTTCAACTTTTGCATTCTGGATTGCCCCTTTTTTGCAGTACTCATCGAAATCGAAGGAGATGTGGGGTTGAGGGCTTTGGTTTTTCTGCCCCTGTGGTGCTGACTTGCAAGCTGTTCACGAGCCCTTATATCCCCTCCAATGAATGGATTGATTTCTGATTGGGGTTCATCTACAAGTAATAAAACCACATAAGTTTATAGGTCAACCGTTTCAAGCAGTAATTATCTACCTTAATTCTTTGGTAAGTTTTGATTTGCATACATTGTCGAATGACGTGACGAATTTCTTCATAAAGTTTCAAATTCTGGAACTGTTGTGGCCCTGAATGCTCCTTGCTAGCATCAGCATCAGTTTGATGTGTCATTTTCATCACTTGAATCAACTCCCATCTCGCCACAGAAAATCTCCTCTTTACTTCCAGCATTTCCAAGAAAATTTTTGCACATTTCTCCACAATATTCTCCCCACAAGGCTTACAAATGATGAAGAACTCTCCCAGACTGGAATGCTCCTTTAAGTATTTCTCCAGCAGTTCGAAAGGCAGCTGGAGAACATGCTTTAGAATGAAATACACATTGAGGTCCTTTGAGAGAAGTGGAGGCAGTCCTGAAGAAAATGATGAGATGGTTTCTGGCGTCATATCCGAATTGCTGGAGTTACAAATTAAACAAATCTTTTGGTAACTGATCCCACTTGATTCTTTATTCGTTGTGCGATGACGCCTGCTTCTGCTTGCTCCAGCTTCATTTTCGACTCCTGCTGGTGTCATGATGAATCTATCTGTTTTCAATGAATGATCTCTCCTCGCTCTTATTTTGTTCTGGTTTTTTAAGAGACAATCTATGAATAACAGTTAATTAATTACTAATCATGATTGCAGGGTATAGTTGACAGTGAAAAATCCGTTTGAGAGGATACAATAATATTAGCAAAACTTAAGCCAAGAGCCAAAGCCGAATGCATGAATGAACACCTGACGAATGAAAGTTTTGACAAGCTGGGTAAACAATGTCAGCTGATTTTCTCACACATTCACATGTGTTGTGTGTAGTCTGTTAGTCTGTCTGTCTGTCTGTCTTGATTCTCTCGACTTTGGAAATTGCAAGTTTCGGAGCTGAGTTCTTTGTTAACTACTGAACGCATATATGCAAATGCTGTAGTTACCGTTCTGGATATGCTGTCTGTCTGTATGTACGATTTCTCAAACGCTACTTGATAGATTGACACGAAATTCCACACACACATTCCTTAGATTATACTAAAGGCCAGCCTAGGTTTGTAAATTTAACAAGGAACCGAATTTTTTTAAATTAGTTAATTATTAAAGGAAACTGAAATGTTTTAAACAAAAGTATTTAATTATTAATATAACTGAAATATTGGAAACAAAAGTATATAATGTATAAAGGAAGCTAAAATATTAAATTGTTAAAGGAAACTGAATTTTAAAAACTAAAGTATGTAATTATTAAAACAAACTGAAATATTTTAAACAAAGGTATGTAATGTATAAAGGAAACTTAAATATTTTAAACAAATGTAATGTTATGTTTATTTTAAACAAAGGTAAGGTATGTAATGCATAAAGGAAACTGAAATATTTTAAACAAAACGGTGTAATTGTTAAAGGAAACTGAAATATTTTAAACAATACGGTGTAATTGTTAAAGGAAACTGAAATATTTTAAACAATACGGTGTAATTGTTAAAGGAAACTGAAATATTTTAAACAATACGGTGTAATTGTTAAAGGAAACTGAAATATTTTAAACAATACGGTGTAATTGTTAAAGGAAACTGAAATATTTTAA